>JBCAUG010592703.1:0-29057 GCA_038406175.1 Haplosyllis leylae | reverse complement strand
CTTAAAGTTTAGATGCTTTGGGGAATTAATAGTAAACATGTTTGAAACTTGATTTGACAGGAATTTAAAGTTCACAACGTGTTTCACTACATTTGAATATATATACAGTTAGATTGACCATATTCTGTCCCTTCTACGTAATTTCAATTTGTTATTGATATACTTATGCATGCAACGTTGGCATTCTTTGTACATAGCACTTGATCAAAATATGAGTTTTAATATTTTGGAATCTTGAAGTGTGTTCGCTAGTTTCTGCAGGAATAACATCAAATCATGCCTCAAGTCTCTGTTTATTGCTCAAAGTAGATACCGCGAAGCACATTTCTATGAAATAAAAAGAACCAAAAATTGGTAATTAATTTCCTGTGTGGGTATCATTTTATTTACTCAGTCTTCCCTTTTGATCAGTAGATTTTCACTAATTAGATAATTTTTCAGTCCTATCAAATACAAAACTAAACGTAGGCGAAATTGGTTACATCATTAGGGAGGGAAATTCAAAGGATTTCCGCATTTTATCTAATATTTCCTATGACAAATGAAAAGAAATTTAGATTGAAAGTTGCTTCAAGCAAATTATTACGTTTTATGGACCAGTAATCGATATGATGTAGCAATAGTCATGACAGATTAGATTTTGAAGTCAATGGACCAATTTAGTTATTTCCTGTCTTTGTGGGGATTATTGAATAAATAACCTTTCATGTTGTGTAAATAAAGTTATCTCATGATGATTATTCTTTTATGACAGGTTGATGACTTATTGTAGACTCTGCGGGTAAAATAGTTGATGAACCTTTCACTAAAAGGCGATCTATGTTATAACAAACCTCGGCTTTCATGAGTGATATAATTTGGCAATGTTCAGTCTGGAAATGAATTTAAATCAAAGGAAAATACTTCCAAAATAACGATGCAGTACATGTTTATTCGAAGATGTTTACTGATTTTTAAATTACATTTCAGTCTCTACAGACCTTGCCTCGACAGTACCCTGTCCCTGTGAACACACAGAAAGTTTCATTGTTAATATTCATTGGATAAAAAGGTGTCCAACTTCTTTCGTACGATTTATTACATCAATCGTGTTTTTCCTGTTTTGGTTTTGGATCTTGCTGAATTAGATGAATTAGACTAATTCATCTAATTGCACACAGATAGTAGAATTGACTTTTCATGGACAGGTGAAATGTTTATTTGTACTATCCATGGATCAGTTAACTATTCATGGATAGTTAAATTGCAATGTAGCACTATACATGAATAGTGCAAATTGAATGAACACTGTACATGGATAGTGAAAAATGAATTTGCATTATCCATGGATAGTTGAATATGATACATGACTTTTCACAGATGGTAGATTCCTCTATTCATGAAGCATTTGTCTAATTCAACAAATAAATGAATTCACCTAATTTCAAAACCATAGATCTAATAGGAAAAACATGATTATTTCATACATTTTCAGTGAAATGATACAAAGTATAATTATTGAGTGAATCTTTGGGAGATGATGTGAAACGAAAATGAAACAATTTTTTATCAATGTACGCCAACAATAAAGATATATGTTTAATGTGCAGTCGTTTAATTTACTGTTCAAAAGTAACTTACTGCAGTATGCATCTTCATTCTGCTAATGCAGCCGCAGGATTCTACCTGTTGCATACTTACTGAAACAGAGATCCTCTGTTTGATAACATCACTGAAATATTACAATTTAATAACCTTTCCCTAAAACATAGACTATTTATTTCAGTACATATGAAACCTTTTGTGAGTCTTTTCTTTCCAGTATTATGATTTGTGTAGTTTCCAATTCCACGAGTGTGCTGAATGGCGCAGTTTATGATATAAATAAATGTCGAGGATCAGTCCGTTATGGGGAAATAAAAGGACGAGGCGACAGCCGAGTCTTTTATTCCCCATAAAGGAATGATCCAAGGCGTTTATTTTACTTAAATCACATCCATTGTGTCTGTTCAATTACGCTGTCTGGAGTCTTTTTACGGGCAAATAAAGGACTGTTTTAACTATAGAACTTGACCCAGATGTGATTTAATTTGGCAACAAAGCAAAATGTCACTCGTGATTTCTGTTCTCTACCGACTTTTAGTTTCGTTTCGTGTCGTAATGAAATATGTTATTTTTATTTCATTTTGACGTAGTTACATTCTTTGGCATTGTTCAAGATGAAAATGAATGCCTCATGAAATTTACACCTCCAGGTGAGGCCATATATATGTTTTATTATGATGTACAGTCTGCACTCGTGCTGGTTTAGGTCTGTACAAATGCTGCCAAGTAATCTTTACTCTCAAAGACTTAGCCACCAAATCAAGTTATCTGAGGTGATACTTCGTTTTTCTGGAAGTAATTTTGTTTTTAGCTCCAAAACCAAAAGACGTTGCTGATTAAGCAAAGAAAGATTAATCTGCGAAAAAACATCGATTTAAATATTTTTACGGAATAGTGCGTCCAGTAAAAGGTTCTGTAAAACTAATTTCAGTTGTTTTTGAGTGATGAAAAACTTTAGCTCTGACAACAAGGTTCTTAACATTTAACACTTGCAGAGAAGGACAAGGGAATTATGAGACATCATTTCTCAACAAGTGAACACATAATTTCATATAAAAGAAAACTTTATTGAGACGAAGAAGAACCTTAGAAGATAAACATCAGATTTTTCTTCATTTCTCACTTTTTTATCCAAATTTACATTCGGAAACTACCCGTTTTAAATTTCACTGGTGGCTTAATTTAATAAGTTTTTACAAAATTCAAATTACTTTTTATCATCCAAAAGGTTACTTGTGGTGATATATATTGTTGAATAAACTTGGAAACAATGAACACGCGAATTATATTTCACGAAAAGATCCAACCCAAAAATCTGATTAGTGGATAATAGGCTTTGTGTAACGGCAAGTGTTGGTGTTCCTTTCTGCCTTTTATGATAAAAGTAATAGATAAAAATGTGATAAAAGGTACTTAAGAAAGAAACATGGTCCCGCAACTGACAATAGAAAAATATCACATCATTGTTGAGATCTATTAATACTCGGCTCTCTGAACTGTACTTACATTTGGATACAAATTAGCAATATCATCAACAGGCGTGCATGCACAACTGGGAACCTTACGTATTTACTGATACATTGTCCTTCCCTGCGCTATACTGAGCACATTGTTCATATTTTGTCCGCAAACATTGGGGAAAAGTGTAGCATTCCTTTGTTCTTCACAGGAAATGTGCGAAAATTTCCAAAGAGTAGGCGAAGGCAAACAGTAGTATTAATTCACCGGTATTTATGCCGTTAGATAATGCTTTCAGCTGTACCTGTGTTTCTATCAATCTGTCTATTTGTCCATCTATTCCCTGCAAATACATCTTCATAACATCGTCTATCCCAGCATGATAAAACGGTCAAAGTCATCTGAAAGTCAAGGTTACATGTACCAAATATTAAGGTCACGACAGTGTCAAATTGTAGAGTTCTGTATTCCTGTTTTACTCTTCTTCTGAAAGGCTTTCTTGGTTACTGTATTTATATCACACAGTTCGGGTGTTCAGATGCATCACCCAGTTGGATCTGCTTTTTCACGACAATGATACAGGTTTTCCGTATCAATTTGTATATTCTTCTTCTTTGCATCTTCTTCATTTTTTCACATTTTTACTTCAAATAAAAATTAAAATGTGCAGAATGTAAAAAACTCAAATATTCAAATAAAGTAGGTTTCCCATCTTGACAATTTTTTTGGAAAAAATAAAATCGGGACAGTAGTGCAGAAAACTTGTAAATTATAAAATATACACTGTATAATTTGATCATGGTTACACATATCATTTGCATTTGCAGATAATCAATAGATTCACAGGTCAGTGTCTCCACAGAGGCACCCACACTGGAAGAATACAAACACTCAGCTTCAGTACAGTCTTTATTGTTACTCCTAAGACTGGTTGAATGCAAACAGGAACAGATAGTCATTGAACAGTTGGGGAGCTCACACTCACAGAATGGTAAGCCTCCATCAAGTCTAAAGAACACATGATTACAGCTTCTGCCTTTGTCTCATAGGTGGGGGCTAGAAGTTCATACACAGAGTACTGGAACACACACTGTTGAAACACACAACTGGGGTGAGGGAGCTACACATACACTATTATAGACATGCATGAAACACTTAGTTGATACTGGGCACACATTGGGAAATGTAGACAAAACTGTTGACACTTGATACACAGCTAAGAAACTCTGCAATACAAGAACAATCATAAAAACAAGTTCCAAATGCAATATTCAAGGAAACACAACTTAGCCCCTTACATTTACTTGTACAGTTCTTACAGGCTTCTTAAAATAGTATTTAAATAGCTCTAAGTAACAGGTTGTGAATGGGGAGCTAGTGAACTCCTCCTGCTAACCAGGATCTGGAAAGTATCTAAAAGTGGCTAAAACAGCCCAAATGCGCATCCTAGGCAGGGAGCTAGCCCAGCTCCTCCCAATACCTGAGAAGTTACTGCTGTTTGCTATTTTGCCACTTAACAGGTCCTACTTTCATAGAGTGTGCTCCTCCTTTTATACCTAATACCTAACCACCAGCATATCAAGGCCACTACACAAAGTAGTCCCAAGGCTTAGGGGGGGAGCTCAACACAAGGAATTATTTAGCACAAATGTTGGTTATTACAGATAGAAGGGCTCACTGTCTTCGATTGGTACTAGTCTTTTCTTAATCACACCAGTAGGTAATTGTCTAGACATGGTGGGAGCTGAGTATGAATACAGTCTTACATGTCCTACTGCCATTGGTTCAATAAATCCTGCTATTGCCTGATTGGCTACCAGGGGTGTGCATGTGATACAGGGACATTGATTGGATACCTGGGGGAGCTAAGCATGACAGATGATTGATGCATGTACTTCAGGCGGGGGGCTAATTGCTTTAACATGGGTTATGCATAAACCGCATCTTTAGCTCCTTAGCTCTACTTCAACCTGTTACAAATAGATCTAATATCCATCTTATTATGCATATTATCTTATGTTACTGATGTTAAACCAGAAATTGATTTGAAAAACCTGTATCGAGAGCGGAGGCTTATCGACTATAGTTATGTCTTGATTTTGCATCCCGTTGTTTGCTGAGATGTTAGAATAGAGTCTATAACCAACTTCAAAATTATATATCAAGTATCTTATGTCAGACAGTACGAATATCACCAGCTCTGTACATGTGGGTTATCTGGAATAAACCTGTACTACATAAACACAAACAGATGGACATAACGAATCATCGTTTGCCTCCGTCACGCCGAAAGGTGAGATTTGTAACTTATTTAATTATTTAAAACCCGTCTGAACATTCTGCTAATAAAATTAATCTCGTGGTATTCACGACAACACAGGTAACGTGATAGCGACATGCCTTTGTTCTCTTAAACCAGCAAAATAGATCTAGGTAACACAGGTAATATTGTCATTTGTTCTGAATCATGACAAAACAAAATATTTTCTTCTTTCGCCAAATATAAACAGATATTCTCTATTTGTTTTTTACAAGACAAGACCAATGGTATGGTAAACTATGGATTTTGCACCGGTGTAGTATCGTTTACCAACCCTACCCCCACCCCCCATTTTAACTTGGTACCTTCCCTTAAATGTAGGGGCACAGGTCCAACTCTGCTGGCTGCTCCCCTTAACACTTGAGCCCTCAGCTGAAGGCACCATTTTCCCTTCTACCTTCTCCCCTCATAAAAATGTTTTCACTTAAATATGAAAAACTTATTGGAAATATTTGTTGCAAATGATACATAATTAATCAGGAGTGATAATTCTTCCAAATAATTGTTAAAACTATTATATTTCTTACTTTTAACACATTTTGTATATTAATTACAATGTAAATTTTAACTGTTATCTATAAAAAGCATAGAAATTCATCATATTAAATTTATTTTATTTTTCAAATAAGTTGCTTTTTATTAAATATACTAAACTATCAAACATTATGACTTTAAAAATAATTAATTGGAAGAAAGTCAACATTTATTAAAAATGGGTCCCACTCACAACAGTCAAATGGTCCATGGGGGCCCTAAAAAGGGGAGGTCGGTTAAAATCACCATACAGGTTCGCGAAATGTTTGAAGTACAAGACAGCATGTTGCGTGATGTTCACTGTTCATTTCTAATTTTCGCGATGACAGTAGCGTTTAATCCAAAAAAAACCGTCGGATGTCCGTTGGCACTGACATACTAACACAACCACCAGAATTACTTGCAAAATGATTGTAGAATGTTTTCTCTTGATCCAGATATAATATTGGGTAGCGCTATCCGGTGAGTACCATTTATACAGACAGGAATGCTCCATGATTTAATCGAGCGATCTTGGCATTTGAGCCCACATACACGTTGGAGCCGTAAGTGTTTACTGACACATTGTTTCGATGTAAAGGCTAAGGATAAGGTGCAGGATTTATCCCTTATCTGGTGCCCTCCGTAGTCCTTCTAATCTGGGATTCGAAAATGATCCTATGTGTTAGGTTAAAGGCCTTTGGAAAACAGTTTGAGAAATGGTCTCTCTCTCTCTCTCGATTGGAGAATTCTATCCACCGTAGGACATTGTGAAAAACGATTAGAATGTGATGACATCTGGTTTTCTTTTTCTGCAAAATAGCACCACTGTATTGGATACATCTGCTCCGTTCATTAAGTCTCATTAATTTTCAAAATCGGGTGTCGTTGCCAACAATCTACAAACTCTCCCCTTATGCTCGCTCTCTCTCTCTCTCTCTCTTTCTCCTTTTTTCTCCCTCTCTCTCTCTCTCTCTCTCTCTGCCTCCCAATATGGTCTAGGTTGGATTCAATCTCACCTTCCATAACGTTTAACGAGTCACCAGAGTGAAATTCTTCACTCCTTGATAAATATATTTGTTATATCGATCGATGAAACAAAGCTGTCCCTTTCTACGGTCGCCCCCACAAAATTAAAAAGAAATTTATCAAATCAATTCAAATCAATTATTTTTCTTTTTGTTCCGGCGCTGAATTTTTACACAAAATGAGTAAATTAAACACAAATCAAAGGTATCTTCTTTTTTGACAGCCACACTCATCCTGCCAGCGCGTCACGACAAAAATTTCCTTTCTTCGAATTTCCTTCAGAAGTTGTAAAAGGGATCTATTGTTGAAAGTAAACCTGTAATGGGGCATTTGTGAAAATCAATTAGTTTCTAATTGCATGGACATTACTAGTAATTTAATATTTATTGACTTACAATGGTAGTCAATCCAATATGTACAACTAGTTGGCATGTAATAATGTTTCAAGAGACCATCGTTAACTGAGGTGTCCATGTGCCTCACTATGGCACTCCAAGTGCATCTAATTCATGTTTTGTTTTGTACCTTTTGTTGATCGTTAATCAGTGTTTTCATTTATATAAACATACGCCCACGCTCTAACTACCGATAGATCTACTACTTCATTTGGTTACGCTTCTCATGAAGTATCTACAATGTAAGTTCCAAGAATGGCTGTGATCAATGTGCCCACCCACCAATCCATTATGCACTTAGATTTGTTGCTCTCAGGTGCGGAAATCAACAAGTCTTGATAAAGATTGATCAGTATGTACATTTTGTATCTGTTTATTTGAAGGTAACTGATACCGCAGACAGAGCCTTTTTTGGTTTTCAAATTTTTTGACTTTTTTACGCTTGCACCACATCTATCCAAAAGTCTATTTAGATCTACACATGTGGTATAAACTATGGCGATTGTATTTGTGTGGATTGTGGCGATCCTTCTTCGTTGTCTTTGTGAATGCTATTACGATTTCTGTTCAATCAATAGAAAAGAATAGTAATCGTCTAGGCAATGGTAGTCAAAATAGATTTCAACAAATAGAAAAGAATAGTAATCGTCTAGGCAATGGCAGTCAAAATAGATTTCAACAAATCGCAAATTTGCAGTCGGATTCACCCTACGCAGGGTCAGATGTAACCCACACAAGATCAGATTGAACATACCTGAGGTTAGATTGATTTCACCCAGCGTTGTAACTCAGGTGCAGCCAGATTTGACCTGTGCAAGGCTAGATTTGTCCCACACGAGGTCAAATTAAACTCGGGCAAGGTGAGATTGAGCTTATGTAAGATCAGTTTGAATCCATGTACAGTTAGATATAATCCATGGAAAATCAAATTTAACTGACATCAGATCAGTTTGAAGTCATGTGAGGTAATATTTAAGCCATGCAAGGTTACATTTAACCTATATAAAGTCAGATTTAATCCCTACAAGGTTAATTTATAAACTAGGGTGAGTACAAAAAAATTTATACAATTATTTGATCGAAATAGGAAATACCCTCATAGTTCCATGTACTCGAGGGCAGTCTCTTTTTACACACGTTTTATTGAAAGAAAGGTTAATCCAAATACAAAAAATATATACCACGTATATCTGTTACACTCTTATTTAGTGCTACATTATTGAAGTTTGGTTGGTCTAAGGTGTAAAAATTTAACAGGTATTACGTCTGAACTAGATTTTGGACAACTTAAATCAGCAACCTAAATGCATTTCATAAATTCCTTTGCGTTTCTTTTCTGTCATTATTATTATATTGGGAACTGAAAATATGATAGATCAGAGAAAAAAGAGTAAAATTTCTTAAAACAAGCAGAGCCCAGATCAGCAACACCAATTTCTTTTCAACACTTTTCAGGAAAAAATTATCAATAGCTTTAGACTTTAAAAGAATGAACATAAAATTGTGAGTACCAAGATAAACTGTTTTTGTGCTCGTCACTGTCTATTGAATCACTCATAATAGATTTCTGACGTCTGTTATTGGACTTTGTGCACTCGTTTGACTTCTGTATCGAAAATTGGAAATCAACCCAAAGTGCTTTCCCACTGAAGAATGGGCGTTGCATTGAAAATGGTGACCTCCATCCAACCCCCGTATTCGAGTAGTTTTACTGACTGGTTATCCTTTCATTCTCGCAAACTTTGGACAAATAATCCCAATAGCTATAAACGGATTGTTCATAGAGTACTTTAGCTGGGCCAAGGTCTAGAGGCAAAGTCTAAGGCTAGGTTCAGATCCACACCATACAATGTCAGATGGTCAAGTGACATTGAACTTGTATGTGAGCTTCTTTTACATTCTTGATCATATTTTAGAAAGACTGGAACTAGTGGAATTCAGAAGGAAAACTCTCATGGGTCATTAACAGCTTCAAGTAGATGAATTAATGCCATAAAAGGCATTTTGTAACTAGATCTATGTGTGGCCTCAAAAGAGGCTGCAAATCGCTGCTATCATCCACGAGAAGAAGGGCCAGAGTTACTGGTGCCTTACACCAGGGCATGAACACCTAGGTGTGGCTAAAAGGGCAAATTAAATGGTGAGGAAATTAGTCGTATTATCACAGAAGAGTCTTGTTATTAACATATTAAATTTTTATTGTATTCCGATTTTTGTAGATAACAGGTGGAAAAGTCAGCAATGACACACAAATATCAGGGGTGTAATCTAATTCATAACGTACAGAATAACCTTCTGGAAGGTTTGATTAGTACTACGTTGAAATATACATATTTGTACAATCACAATGACAACCCATCAATTCAGAACATTAATAAAACTTCTAAATGGGTCCCGATTAGGCATTTATGTCAAAATATCGGACAATCGTTTCCACTAAAATTTGTGTGTTTTTCTAAATTTGTTTAATCTCAAAAAGGTATTAAATTTTTATGATGTTTAGTTGAATATTTGTGTTGCAGAAATGTTGAAGCTTACGAGACCAATTTACGAAACGAAATCACTAATGTTTCTAAACATTTAATACAAATCACTATGTGTTAATCTGCTGTACTTGTGGTTCAGTTTGTTTTCAGGCGGTTGTTTCAATTAACTGGAGTGACTTTTTTGTGTGTTTTGGCGAATTGGCAGCAATGTAAAACATACTGCAATCAATTGGAAACGACAGAAAGAGTCAAGTCTGTGGATTTGCGCCTTTCTTTCTTGTCTAAATATGGAAACAATTTTTTTGGCTCAGTTTCAAATATTTGATCGTCCCGAAACCGTACCAGAGAAGGTTTTGATCAGACCTTGTATCAGTTGGGTGTTTTTAATGTTTGACTTCTTGCATTACATCATAACATAAATTTTCTCTGTTCATCTGAAATCCTTAAGGTTAATTTATTCTTTACTTGTAGATAGATACTTTATCGGTTTGTATACTATTTTGGCCCAAAACTTGTGAAATGTGTGGCACCAGGTGAATATTTTATGTAAGGTGAGATTTAACCTATACAAGGTCAGATAGAACAGAACATTGGAAAACTCAGAACATTTGGAAAATCCAAAATTTCTTTTTGGATGAAGAGGATATTAATTGCTATCTTTGATTGGCTGTCATCCTGTCAGCCATCTTGGGTGTCAGCCATTGCCAACAATCACAAAAATGGCTGCCATGATTCTAGATCTACTATTACAAATAGAAACTTCAAGAAACATGAACACTACTAAGTTTAGGTCAATCTTCCAATTTTAATATGTTGAAGGCACACAGACTTTCAATAAAAATTGAACACCAGTAAGTTTGGATCAATCTTTAAATTTGTACATGTTGTCAGTCATCTTGAATGACATGACATATTCTCAATATGACCTTCCATTTGTTAAATCTAACTTTACATGAAATAAATTTGACTTTAGTTGAATTTAATTTAACCTTGGGTGTAACTAATCTTATCTTGCATGGATTAAATGTAACCATGCCTGGGTCAAAATGACCTTGTGTGGACTGAAATTGGATAGGGTTTTACGTTTGCTCTTGATTCTATATCAAGAAAAAAGTATCTTTGTCAACTGCGCATTACATGATTGCGAACTTCCTTTCCAAAACCTTGAATAAAATGATCATCAACTTCGCTTTTTGTCCTCTACACCTGCTTCTGTGTGTCAAAGTGAAAATAGTGTACATAGTTGACCTAATGGGCTAATTTTGACTTCGCGCAGCTACTTTACGGGTAAATAGCTCTATGACTCCACTGCCTACTTTCCTGTTGTAGTCATATGTTTCGTAAAAGGAGTTAATATGGACCCAAGGCCATCTGGCTAATGTTATACATGAAAGACAGCAATTAGCCTGAATCACTGGTAAAAGAAGTCTGTGTACAGCCCGCGGGATACGAAATCTAACACTTTTGTTCAGAGTAGTTTTATTTTGGCCAGAACAGATGCCCATTAGTTTAATTTAATACAGTGATCTGCATTACTAGCTTTGTGGTAGGTTTTGCTGTTATCACTGAGTTTCCCTGATACTCAAAATTCTATTCACAATTGCCAATATATTTGTAAAAACATTCCATGAGACATTGAGGGAAATGGTTCCTTAAGTGCCGAGACGTAAACCTACGACATAACTTGTAATGGATGCCCTTTTCGGAATTTCCCAGCTTGTATTACTTGGAAATGTGCGCGGAATTATGCAGCTGCTTGTGGAAGAAGAATGGTCTCGATGAATGATGATTTTTTGACTTGGGAGTTCCGCGTTCAGTGTAGGCATGCGCGGAAGGACGTCCAGCTGCAGTCGCAGGTGAGAGATTCTTCCGCTGGCAACATCTCGGGTGGGACGGCTTTCTATTGAAGCGGTATGAGTACAGGGAGACGTGGGATGTCATACGTAGAACCAGTTGGATCATAACGCCTATAAAAGTTTGATAATGATATACAAGTGAATTGGGTCAAGTAAACGGTATTGGTGGTGAACGTGTCAACGTTGTTTTGGATTAACAGCATCTCAATTTTTAATTCTCTCCTAATCAAAGGTATTTATTACTGCTTCATGGTTTTCTAATTTTAATTGTTGAACACATGTAATATGAGAGAATATAAAAAAGTGAGTATTTTTAAAAAAACCATTTATCCCGAGTTGCATTCGATAATATTTTACAATTTGTTTAAATGAACAAAAGGGCAATACCGAATACTTTGTTCTGCCGATTAACGATTGTGTTATTCTCTCAATAAAACGAACCGCTTGTAAATAGATCCAAATATCTTGATAAGACTTGATAACTCTTGCCCTTTAGAGGTTAGGTAGTATCTGCTTCCTGAGTTAAAATATTTTTATCGCTTAGACTTTTAATGTAGTTGAATTAAACCAGTAACATAGCCCTGTTTTGAAATAAGGAAATCTGATCTGTCATTGATCTCTTTAGTTTGATTAAAATGTCATAATACAAGATGGATTTACATTGATTAAACCTCCCAAGATTAACTCAAAATGACGTCTGAACAGATTTTGTCAGAGCCGACTTTGAAATAACTTGGCCGAATTTAGAATTTAGTCCGGATTAGTGCAGAAAATAGACATGACTACAATTCTGGTGCAAAGATAGCAAATATGGAAACGTAGATCTATCACAAAAGTACCTATTTGTCCGAAAACCTTATTCTAACGATACAGGTTTTGCATATGAATTTCTGGTTAAATGTCAATCTCATTAATTACTCCTCTGAATTGGGTATCTTTGTTTGAAATGCAAATAAAAATGTGTGAATATGATGAAATTATAAAGTGCATATCTCTTAAGATTTCTGTACTTTTGTCCTGATTTTATTCTGTCCAAAAATTTGTCAAGATGTGACACCTACTTTATTTGTATATCTGAGTTTTTTGGACCATATTAAATTCTGCAAGTTAGTACTAAATATTTTCAAAGTATTTACCATGTACATTCTGCACATTTAAATTTTTATTTGAAGTGAAAATGTGATAAAATTAAGATGATAAGGCAGATTTTATCAATTGATATGGGAAACCTGTATCGTATTGAGATGTGTTGCCATTTACCTTAATGTGATTATATGCATGCAGTTGATACACTTTCCATAACTGTACAAAATCACAATATACAGATCAATGACAACAGATTATTTGAATATACACTTTCGTGATACCCTTGATCTATTTTATTTGGCCTGAGTAAAAGCGGATACAATATTTGGGGTAGTACTAATTAATAGTGGCCACATCAAAGCCAAGATGTAAAATATCTCAATAAATCTCAATAGATCTCTAAATACATCTTCAAGAGGGCGAACAGTGTTTAATGTTATTGTATGCATGGTTTACGTATATGTATTTGAATAGGATTCCTTTTGCTGAATGAATTCCAACATCCCGAACAGTTTACATGCAAGTGGTCACAGTTACAGCCTGACTGAAGAGTTCTGACTGATCACTAAATAGTTGTTAGTTGTCTTTGGTTGCGAATGAGTAATTGTTTTTGTCATGATTTGGACAGAAAACTCTGACTGAACTTAAGGAAAAAATGACTTTATAGAATTACTCACCGTTCATTCTGAACGGAGTGTATTTCCATCAGGGTGATTTTTTGCCTATTGTCTCCACCAAAAGCGTTACCAGGGCACTGTTTTTATGTAAGCTGTTAATCATTTCTTTGTTGCAACTTTCTTATGGTGACATTTTGACCTATTTCTCACGTATTAATCACCAAGTTCTAAAGTCGACCAAATGTGTGTTAACGAATCCGATCCTCCCTCCATCAGTTTCGTGGATAGAGCGTCATGGGTATCTTGACATACCATCCCCAATTATTGATTTATACTTTTTTTCCTACGTTTAACACTTTTGTCACGAAAGTGAGTGTCAGTTAGAAACGATGAAAACGAAAGTTTGTGTAAAGTCGCTGAAACGTTTGGGTTCATATGAAAAGTTGTTGGAAAGTTTTCGCTTTCATGTTCGTTGACTCTCAGTGCAAATGGACCACAGAGGACAGGAAATTATGGGTTTCAAAGCATTGACAAAAACAAACAACAGCACCCCTACAGCTACTGATTCCAACAGCAAATTCAACATCATTAAGTTTAAGGGAAGTGACTGTTTACAAGAAAGTGTTGATATGTAATTCGCTTCAAAATCACAACTCAATTGAAAGCTGTTACTTGATTTTTGGAAAAACTGCATGCCCATTTGAAAACCAACTGAGAACGGATAAAAACCAAAAGATTGTATTCATCAAAAGCACACAAACAGTTCTGCAATTGAAAGAATAAAAAATTTACAAATAAAACTAAATTGAGGTCCTCAAATTCCCCCTTGACAAAGAAATCTTATCAATTTCCATTATCTAGTTCTATTTCTGATTTTGACCACCCACAGTTTGAACATTTTAGGAAGGTTTAAATTACGCCTAAATGAGACATTGAACATTTTCACACGTATCTTCGTGACAAACTTGTTTGCCTCACAGTCGAAATCGTGTCACGATTGGCTTTGAGATATTCAGGAAGTTATTGTCTTGGATTAACTTTTCTGACGTTTCCGAAACGTTTTTTTTGGTTTTGATTTACACTGGTGCGATGCATTAAGATTCGATACATGTAGTTCTGAAATGGTTTGTTCTTTTTAAGCACTAGTCGCCGACAACAAGGTTGGGGTTTACCACCACGGAGAAATCCACGCTGGTAGCTGATGATTTCATTCAGGTCCTTGTAAGTGTGTGTGGCTGTGTCTGTCTGTATTTTCAGGCTGTGACTTGTGAACTGCTAAAGTCAGTGTAACGTTTTCAAATCACCCCCGATTTCAGATCGTCCACCCCAGGCACAAGTTACAGATGGCCCGTTTTTTTCTTATGTAAGTCTATATAAAATTACAGACAGTGGGAGGGGGGTCATCTGAATCAGGGTTATACCTCATTTCAGAGTACACTCATCAGTATCTGTAACTTTATACAGGTTTACATAAGAGAAAAACGGGCTGCCTGTAAATTGTTCAGGTCGACACTGTGAAAATAGGGTGGGGGGTGGAAACGACACACCGGGAACTTCATGTTCTGTATGTAGAAACTGAAACTTGAGCTAGATATGGTCAAGATGTATCATGGTCATTGGGTTCAAGCTCTTGGTCAAATGAATAAAATGTCATATTTCACCTTTCCTTACTTCTATATTTTATATTCCACTCAAACCTGGTTTGAAGGTCAAAGTGATCTGAAAGTCCAAGTCAGTGTTACTCATCAAGGAAATTTTTTTACAATAAATATTTAGTCTCCCCTTGTAAATGTCTTGTCTGTGTGTTATGCCTTCGTCCTAAAGGCATTCTTGTTTAATATAAATTTAAATGAATTTCGAATAACTTTTTGGCATAATTTTGGCTGGCTTTCGGAACACAGATATATGAATGTAAAATGTTTTAAAAAATGTTGAATTGCTTCTTTCCGACTTCATGAAATCAATTAAACTTTTAAAAAAAATGATGGGTTCCTCCATTTACAATAACAAACAATTAATTTTGTGAATCATGAACATTTCTCGAACATATTAATTTGGGGAAACATTCTAGGTCTTTAACTATAACAGAAGAAAAAAACATAAGTTAACACAATGGAGTATTTCCTAAATAGAATGGAACTTCTAGTGAATTCAGCAAATTCAGGAAATCAAATAAATCACCGAAGCATGAATTGGTGTCAATTCAAGATCTTCTCTGTTACCTGTGTCTTTGTGGCGCTGAGGTAGAGTGCTGGTTTCTCAGACAAGAGATAGCTGGTTCGAATACAGCAATTTTGTACAATTTCTTTCCACACATTCTGTAGAATTTATTTAGAAAAGTGTGATTGGTCCATTTCTCTGGCTAGTTTTTTCCAGTTTGTATGCAGACTGACATAACTTCCCAAAAATTAAATCTCTCAGCCCCATACAAAAAACTGTGCTGAATTGACTGAAACGACGAAATTTAGGACACATTTATTAGGACTATTTTCAGGTTACATGACTAAATAAGGTTTTGAAGCAACGCAACTCACGATGTAGTCGAAAATTGCGCCCAGATGGTATTGAACCCAGGACCTCTCATGCTCTCCTAACTTGCTAGCCTGGTATGTGTTGTGATGATTGCTTTATGTACCACTTCACATTTTGGACTTTGGTCATTTCTAGAATCAATAGAGCATGACTTTCTAAAAGCCAAGGAGATAGCATTTACTAAATACTTCAACAAATTTGGATAATAATTAAACTACAAGATTGGAAATAGTTGCATCAATTATTTATTGGAATTTCTCCACATATAATATTAAATGTTAGTATTTTACACACTTTCAGATTTCACACAATATTCCGGATATTACTGGGTCTAAAACTGTATATTTTGGGCAGAAGAACACTTTTCGTTTTGTACTTTTTGATATTAAATATCAAAATGGGTAAATAATTAACGAAAGGTAACAAAACTACAACCATTTTCCATTGAAGGCTTTCGGTTTAACGGAAACGAGACACTACACCAATTTAACCACGTAATTCACAAATGAACTAAAACTATAGAGACATCCTTACCAAAAGCAGCAACGTTATCTGATTGAAATAACATAAAGTAGGAAATTGAAAACTGTGCAAAGTATTCCCAGAATGATAAATGTAATGGCTTTATTGAATTTTACAGTTGCGGAATACTATACAGGGTAAATACACAACACAAAGACTATAGAATCAGTCTTCATTGCTTTAGCTCTCCAGATTGAAAGGGGAACACTTGATAATACAGATACAGAGGAATAGAAAGGTGTACAGAAGTTTAGGTACAATTCAGTTCATGTGTGAATTACTGCTTAATTACAAAATGTGCAAATGAAACCACATTAGTTACCACAAGCCTATTTCATTAACAGAGCCTTAGATATGATTCAAAAGGTGAAAAATGAGTTGAAACACTCATTTCTATATTTTCTTACTCATAGATATATGAAGCCTACACTTCTGATACCTGAAAGGTTCCTGCTGACAATTTATGGTACTTAAAGTATGAGTCTTATGAGCCATTTAATAGGAAACCTACATTCTATAGGGTCAGCCTAATCACTAGTATGTGAAGTGAACTAAGAAAAATAGTTTCCTGAGCCCTTCTAGACTACAGAGGTTCAAATATTATGATTCAGTTTGGGCCTCTTAGTACCAAATAAACTAGAATTGAGATAACTGGTACGAAACTAAACAGACGTAGCAAAGGAGGCTTCACAAAAATATCACTCAGTAAGCAGGTTGTTGCACTTGCTTCCAATTAGAGACATCCAAGAAATTATGTTGTTATCACTAAGGCTTCTGACTGGATAAACAGATATGGGATTATGTGTTCATGTAATCAAAGGGCTCCGATTGGATCCACATCCGTTCCACTGAAGGGTGACTCGTAATCCATTCTTGACCACTAAGAAAAGCTGAATATGTTGAACGCCGCTAAGGAGTATTGAAAGCAGAGTTTATGTGAATACTCACCTGTCACAAGTGAATTTACTGAAAACACTGTTTACAAACATCAGAAAAGTCGAAAAAAATTCTGATTGGGCAGAGGCCATCTTCTTTGATCAACCATTGTGGCGGCGGCCAGAAATGCACCAGAAATGGCTGCTTTTCCACTAAAGATAGAGATTTGCAACAAGAACCGAGTGAACTAAGTGAACTTCCTCACTCCTTGATGTTTTCATACTTTTTGATAAAGACAATAACTAAAATATAGGATCCAAAATTCTACAACCTTTACGACCTTTATGTAATTGGAAGAACATTAAACAATTATCAAATAGGGAAATGTTGAGGTGTTTCATTTTCATTTAGGTTGTGGCAAATGCCACCGTTCAATTTCAGAAATGAGGCTTGATATGGGATTATCATAACATCTCTACATTGATGATCCTGAATCGCATTAAGGTGTGAAAAGAACCTGTTCTTTTTATGAGCGAAAGCTGTCAGGGAGTCTCCCTGTTAAACAAGGTTATAATCTTTTATGTGTACTGAAAGTGGACAAGATATACTGATAGCACATATTCAACATTATAAATCCAGCGAGAGGCTGTGACCTGTGCAGTAACATTTTAAAGTACCCTGGAACTCTTATAAATGTCACAGAAAATAATCTATTATATTCTCACGTATTGTTAAGTGTCTGCAAGGTAATTAGTATTAGTTCTCCTTTGGAAATATTACTGAAAGGAAATGCCCAGTGGTACTGAGAAATCTAATCCGCTTTACAGTCCTTTGTCCTTTGGGTCATACAGTTTCAAAAGGATTCCAATGTTAAAAATCATTCAGGTTTTCAAATGTTTGAATTCAAATGTGTTCCAAGAACCAAGAAACTAAATTTCACCCACAGCTTTATTAAAAGAACTCCTTCTCTGACAGTATCAATTTCCCAATGTCACATTTGTCACTAAAACATTCAATTTTAGATTAGGCAAATATTGGAGTTACATGAACGAACATAAACCTTTGAATCAAGCATCCTGCCTGATGCAATAACATATATGGGTAGAGTGTCACTGCTTCCATTAGACACAGTTACAGTGCCGGAGAAGGATTTCCCCATCAGCATAATGGCATAAAAACCATTTAATGGATTTTCTAATTACCCGGTTTTCAATGACTGAATCGTTTTTTCTTTTTATGTCCATGACCTTATGATGGCTCTTGAATAGAGTTGGTAGTAAAGCTCGTGCAGCCATCATTTATACGGTCATATATTTGTGACATATCTTACCAATAAGCGTAGAACCATTGCATAGAATATTCTACCAGAGGCAATGAAGGCATTGCTCTTTTCAACTTCAAAATCACACAAACAAATATCTAGAAGTGTAGTACTGTGATAAAAAAATAAATCCATTTGTATTTTCATAGGTATATTTTGCCATTGCTAGTAGTGAGTCTTTTAGTTATCACAAATATCATATTTTTATTGCACTTGCATTGAACCTGTTTATGAAACACTGCTGCTAGTCCTACATTCAGATCTGGGCTTGGAGGATCCATCTAAACCTTAAAATTGGGATGTTCTTATGTTTCATTGTATACTAACGGTGTATGGTCTCAGTATGGCTGAGACTGAGTCGGGTATGTGAACCTCAGGCTCTGGTAACCTCTTGATGGATCTTATGGTTTGTTCCAATTATGAGCAAGAGTTATGTTCAGTTTATCAGTTTATTGGTGACTGTACAATCTATGTAGTATGGTAGCTCTCAGGTCTATGCTCTAAGGCAGAGTAGCATCTATGTGCTCTTGATGAGTGATGATGTTTTCATCCTTCTGCACTTGACTGTGCAGTGCCTTAAGTATCAGGCATCTCAGATGGCCATTGGCTACTGAGGGCGAGGACCGCTGTTGGCTATACACATTCGGGTGGCTCCATGGGGCTCTACACCGGTGAGTGTGTAGTCAACAGCAGGCATGAGATTTGGTACCGCGCAGTCCTCCGTTACCCGGTTTGAACTTCAATACTTGAAGTTCAGTTGCCAACTTAGCTGGAGAATACACACTAAGCTCTAACCTAGTTTTTAAGATCAGTGGGGAAGCTTGGGTCCACTGTTATAGTTTCTGGTGCTACTTTACATGTGGGATACTCACTTTGCTATGTGAGAAACTTTCCTGCTTTAAAGTGTATTCTCGATTTGTGGGGATTTGAAGAGAGCATTTTACTTTTGTTTAAGAATGCAAAGTACAATTTATACAATGCAAAGAACAGCTATCACAGATATTATTTTACAGGTGCTGTAGTTCTTCTGAGCATTTCTGGGTACTTCTGTGTTTTGGTCGGTTAGTCGAGAAGTCATCTGAGCAGTTCAGCTTGTATTGCTGCATCTGTTACTTCTGCTTAACCTCCGATTCTTGTCTGTAATTAGACTAGATGTATGTAAATAAACTTTGACATAACAATTTATAATTTTCATGTTGGATGGGGTTTTTAGTATGTGAGTTCCGCTTTCTGAAGTCAGTGGTACTGAGTCCCCTCCCTTACCCGGTGGAACTGCATTGGGGGCCAATGTAGTTCTGTATCAGCACTAAAATAAGAAATTATTAGGTTTCTTTTTGAATCAGTTTGGTCACAAGTTGTCAGATGTGCTAATCTGTTCATCTGGTTGCAAACTGCAATAGATCAGAGTGGTAACAGTACTCTTCACAGCTGTTAACTAAAAGAGTTTTGTGATAGAGTTGAACTGTGTCCTAAAGATTATGCGGTACTTCTCTGTACTGAGTTGTAGCACATCTTGTACTAAAGCACTTAGTGATTTTCTGGACAAAAGGGTTGTGTGATTACAGTATTGGTATGGGTCGGTTGTCCTGTGGAGTTTCTTGGGTGTACCTGGAATAATTCAATATATGTATTAATTTTGTTTATCATCCAACTGGTATTTTGAATGTGAATTGGGGTCCTAGTTTCATTAAGTTCATTTAAAAAAACAATTTTGCTAGATTCTTTCTGTGCTTCGGTGGGTAGTGTGTTTATACCTAACCTAACCTGTTTGAGGTTGTCTCTGGTTGCTCATTGTGGGGAAGGTCTTGCTACAAGTTTTTTTTTTTAGGTGGTACCTGTAGGAATAAACTAATGACATACGTTGTACTTGTGGGTAAAAGTTGTAAAAGAAGGGGGAGAAAAAAAATCTATTTAGTGGTAGGGTGGTTTATAATTTTTGTTTGTTTGTGGGGCCATCAGGTGATGGCCCTCCAAAAAATGGAGATGGTTCTAAGGAGAACTGAGGCAAGTTAGATGGGCTAACCTACCAAGCAGAGTTTTCAGTGGAAGGGTGACGAGGCCTTTCTGATCTCAATTAATGATGCTGTGTTTGGTCTACCTGGCTAGGTACTATATTTTACTTGGGACTTAAAACTGGTGTGCTGGTTTGTCCTTCTTTGACAGTGAAAATGTTTGGTTTACTATTACCTTGGTTCTTAGTGTCGTGATCTTACTACCTGGCTTGGTGGCATATTGTGTCTTCTAGACTTCAGAATTGATGATTTCTGGTGAAATTTGCCTTTTTCTTCATTGTCAATGTATTTATGACAAAATGCTGGGGATGTCTGTCATGACATCATTGAAGGATTTCCTTGTTTCCAATCTGGGGCTTGTGATTGGTGGTTTTCCTCAGTGAGTATGGTGGCTATTCATTGTGGTCTCTCTGAGGGTTTGTCGCAACTACCTGGTCATAGGTTGACCTAATTGGAGTTCTACGCTGATTTTCTTCTTTCTCTGTGAAATTAGGTCACAACTTTTCTTGCATTGTTTTGCATTGATTTTGGGATTTCTTGTGGACCTGTCTTGATAAATTTTGTAGGGAATGTTCATTATTTGTTAGTATTTAAATTTTTCTTTAAGTAATGTGTAGACAAACTAGTTTAAGGTGAGTTTTGGTTCTTTTCATGGTGGATGTTGTCTTTGTGGGGAAGATTTAGAAAACTGTGCATGTTTCTAGTTGATTCGTTCTAAAAATAAAAGTAAAAGTTATATTAGACTACCTACAGTTTCCTGTTTCAATAGGCAAAACATGGTTAGAACATGTGAAAATTTTTAAAAAAATATTCTCTAACTACAACCTGCTGTACATCTGAAAAGGAATATACATGTGGCCAAAATGGAACTTTACAGTGTCTCACTAATCTTATGAGTTTAAGTTGTAGTTTTCACTATGTGCATTGTATCTACTCTGTTCCTTTCTGAAAAGAAATAAAATAATGTAATAAGTGCTATTCTATTCTACGCTATTCTACTTGAACTTTCTACTTTTGTTTTGGTAGAGATTTGTTCTGCAGTGTGTCTACAATCTGATTAGTAAGCTCTCTACTGTTAGAAGTAGGAGGAGGGAAACAATTTCAGGCAATTGTGGTACTTGAATTCTGGACACTGAGTCTAGTGATGTTAAAGTTCTGGTTTCCACTGGTTCTATTTCTTTTTAACTTGATTTGTCTATCTGCTCCTCCGTACAGCTTTGTACAGCTTCTTTATTTTTCATGGATGTTGTTTCACTCTCTATTCTGTCTCTTTCTTCATCTGGAGATCTGGAGGTGTGCTGGGCAATTGTCTGCTTGGTTCTATGCTGTTGATTCTTCCGTTATTGCTTCAATGGGTCATACTTCTTCTATGAATTCCCATCTCAGGTCTGGGATTTGTTTTGTTGGCATAGCCAGTTGTGTGTCTCATGTTTTTGATTTGTTTCTGCTGTTGTTGAATAGTTCGGTGATTTTTACATCAGTTTCTACTGGTCTGACATATTTTCTGTTCACCATTGTAAGTTTTCCATTGTTATCCTTCACTAGGACTCTATTTTTGTCATTGAATCCCATGCATATGTAGTCAGTGCTTCTGGCCTCAAATGGTTTTGATGTGTGGTTGCGTACTAACACTGGTTGGTTTATTTTAATGTGTTTGGGTCTAAAGTTCTTTCTTGATTTTGTATTTCCATCCCTTGCTGTTCTAGACTTTGCAAGGTTGTATGCGACAAATTGGAACAGTTTCATCATCAGCTGTATGTTAAGTAGTCCTTGATTGTCACCTAGGTACTTTGTAGAGTTTTCTGCTAATATCATGTGTTTGGTCTGTACTTCTCTTCTGAACATCAGGGAAAATGGGGAAAATATGGATGATTCTGTGGGGAAGAAATTGTATGCTGACATGGCTTTCTATACAAGATCATCCAGTCCTTGTTGGATCTGTTTATCTGTGCATGCTTTCAGGAATCTGTGGAATCCTTCAATGCATCTGTTGCATTGTGGTGAGTAAATAGGGGTGTATATGTGTTCTGTTTTGAGCTTCTGTGCAACATCTTTCCATAGTTGGTTTTTGAATTCCATACCATTGTCTGAGAGGATTTTTTTGGATGGTCCAACTGTGCAGTAGATGTGGTTCATGTAGTCTTCTACTATGTCATCTGCTTTCTTTGATTTTAGTGGTATGCAAAATGTGAAGCCTGTGAGCATGCAGATTGCCGTGAGGGCATATTTGTTGCCTTTGCTGGAAGCTGGGTGAAATTCACCAATTAGGTCCATGGAGATAAATTCCATTGGTTGTGAAGGGGCAGCAAAATATTCCTTGTGTACTTCTTGCATGTGTATGTTGTGCCTTACACAGGTCATGCATCTTCTGCAATGAAGTTGTATGTGTCTCTTCATACCTTTCTAGTAGTATAACATTTTAGGGCATTATTCATTCTTTTGAACCCATTGTGTCCTTGTTCATCATGCACCAGTATCAGGATGTCTGGTATCATGATAGGTTTAAAGGGGAGTCCCTGTTCTACTACTGTCTTCTTTAAGATGTCATTTTCCATGTTGAAGATGTTTTTGTTTAACTTGTTTTCGAACCACAGTTTTCTTAGGTGATTCACTCTCTTGTCTTGCTCCTGGAATTCCTTCAATTTTTGGTTGGAAACTGGGATTTCAAAGTTCTGTTAGGGTCCAAATTCGTGTCCTTCTTTCTCTGGCTGTAGTTTGACATCTTCATCTATTTCGATTAGCCTGCTTAAAGTATCTGTGAGCACATTTTTTACACCATCCATAAATTTGAAGTCAATCCTTTGGGATTCTAGCTCTGCCCAGTTGTTCACCTTTGAGTTGAGGGTGTTCTTTTCTAAGAATTTCCTTAGAGGTAGGTGGTCACTCCTTACTGTGATGCATGCTGAGTCTAAATAGAAATATACTGAGCTTCTTGATGGACATGTAGATCGCATACGCCTCTTTGGTCAGTGCCGCCCAATTTAACTGGCTTCCTCTGAAGAGGCCACTAATGTATGCCACTGGGCAATCCATTCCATCCATTTCTTGTGTAAGGATGCCCACGTAGGCATATTTGGAGGCGTCTGTATATAATGTGTAACTTGCTGCCGGATCGGGGTACCTTAATATAGGTGCTTTCTGGAGGTACTCTCTGAGCAGGTGGAAGCATTTTTCACATTCCATTGTCCATTGAAAGTCTGTGTCCTTCCAGGTTAATTTTGTAAGGACTCTGGAAATGTCTGCAAATCTGGGCACAAATTTTCTGTAATATCCTACCAGTCCTAAGAATTGTTTTACTTGTTTTGCATTCTTTGGGGTAGGCATTTTTGCAATACTCTCTAGTTTTTCTGGGAGTGGTTGGATACCTTTGTCAGAGATTAGGTGTCCAAGGTATTGAATGTGTTTCTTAAAGAAACTGCACTTTTCTAGTTTTAATTTTAGGCCAGCCTCCAGTAATTTTTGAAAAATGACTTCTAGGTGTTCTAAATGTTCTTCCTCAGTCTTGCTAAAAATAATAATGTCATCTAGATATCCCATGGCAAAGTTGCGATCCTTCAGGACTTCATTAATCAGTTTTTGAAAATAAGCTGGGGCCTGGGCAAGGCAAAATTGGACCCTGTTGAACTGGTACTTGCCCATGCCTGAAATCCTGAAAAGGCTGTTTTTGGTTTGGCAGATTCCAAGAGACCTATGTGGTAGTAGGCTGATTGGAGATCTAAGGTTGAAAATATTTTGTATCCCTGTAATTTAGCATATAGTTCATCTATCTTTGGTAGTGGTACTAGGGATATGCATCCTTTTCTGCCTGACATGTTTTTGTACCTTGGGTTGGGTGTCATTTACTCTCCTGAAGTCTACGCACATTCTTTGGGGTGGTTGTCCTGGTGTGGACTTCTTTGGTACTATCACTACTGGTGATGCCCATGGTGATATGCTCTGGTCGATGATACCTGCTTTCTCTAGTGTAGTAATTTCCTTCTGTACCCAATCCCAGTACTTAAGGGGTAATTTGTATGGTCTAGAGGTAATCAGTGGGCTGTCACCTGTGTCTATGTCCATTTCCATGAGCTGTGTCTTGCCAATGTCATCACTGCCTTTGGAAATAATGTCATCAAATTTGGTGCACAATTTCTTGAACTTACTTTTGGTTTCCTCTTTTATTGGGGCATCTTTGAGATCCACTTTTTTGTGTATTTCTACTTTGGCTGGTGATTTGATGAAGTTAGTAGCCGTCATTAACATCTTTGGTAGATCAACCTTTGTTTTAATGTCGGCATTCGGGGTGAATGTTTGCGCTGATTGCCTGGGTCATGGTATCCATTTTCTTGGTGTTTTGTCTACTTCAAATATGTTTTCTATCTCAAACACTTTGCCGACTGAATCGTCTTTTTCTGCAAATGCTACAACATTGTCCTTTGGTAGGTATAAATTTTCTGCTGCACTCAGGTTGATTATAACATATGGGGTTACTGTGTCTGTTCTTCTTTTTGATAGATCTGCATAGAGGCTGTACATGTACATATTATGATTCTGTAATTGGCACAGTTCATCCAGTTCGATTTGCACTGGGTGGTAGTTTAGCTGCTTGTTTGAGTGATACCTCATACTCCTATGCAATAATCTCTGGCAAAATTGTTTCCCAGTATTACTGGTCTTGTTAAGTTTTGACACACTAGAAAAGTTTGTTTGAATGTCACAACTGATTCTTCCCATGGGACCTAGACTGGTTCCATTTGCTCTTACTACCCTGGGCAGTCTGGTGGTGTCTAGTTCTCCCAGTCCTAGTTTCCAGTACATGTCTCCTGACATTATGCTTTTGGTGGCTCCTGTATCAAATAGTGCATTAATTCTTGTGTTATTGATGTATGATGGGAAGACTGTACCTTCCACTGAGCCTTCTGTATCGTAGTCTGTTGCAGCATTTATTTCATATTTTTCTTCCTTGCCAGGGACTGCTGTGAGGTAGTCATTGGGATTGTAGTGTGTGGGTAGTCATGCTTCGTTATCATCCTTGATGTAGTCTCCTATCACTAGGGCATCAAAGATGAGATCCACGTCCTCCTGTAGAATGGACTGTATTTCGTCTTTGGAGGCTGTTGTGATGTTGTCTTCACTGACTTCTTCCTCTGCTCTGTTCATGAACTTTGGTAGGCATCATGCAGCATCTCTGTTTTGGATGCTTTCTTTTAGGAAGCTGATGGTCTTTCAGAGCTTACCATACATGTCTCCATTTCTGGCATTGTACTCGAATCAGACATCTCTCTTTGACCAGTGTGACTGATGTCTGTATCTTTGTAGCCTTCTTCTATTGAAGTTGTTGTTGTGGCCATACTGCTGTGAATGGTACGAGTTGTTTGAGTTGTTGTAGTAGCCACTGTTTTGGTATCTGTTTGGTGAGTAGCCCTGTTTCATTGTGCTATTGAATCTACCCCCTCTTGGTGAGTTGATCTCATTTACTGAAATGTTTGAGATCTGGCTGATCAATCCTGTAATGGTTTTTGACTGCCATGCAACTCTTTCTACATTGGTTATTTCTTCTTGTCTGATACATCTTTCTATCTTTTCTGACTGTTCTATAGCATCTCTCAATGTTCTTATTGGTGTATCATCTCTCAGAATTGTTTTATTTAACTTCTTTGATACTTCGTCTTGTAGTGTGGCCACATATTCTATAACTGCCTGGTGGCTTATCTGCTGGTCTGCATTTATACCATGAGCCACCTTGTGGACTGCTGCATACTCCTCATTGTGGGCCATGAGTGAGCATTCATTACCTTGACACATTCTTTTGAGGTAAAGGTAAGCTTCTGTACTGGTACTGATGTTTGAGAAATATTCCAAGATGACTCTTTTTATTTCTGTGTCAGCCATGTTTGGGTATCTCGTGATTACCAACAGTACTACTGGTCCTGCTTTTGCTGCTAGAGCTTCTCTGAGTGCCATGCTCACCTGTTTTGCCATCTGTTCTATGTGGTTGACCCACATGAGACATGCCCTTTTATCTTTGCCATTGAAGTTGGGTACGTTCACTAGTAGGTCTTTGTGTTGTTGTCTTGTTCTGGCATTGGTTCTGCTGTCATTCAGAGCAGTCAGGATAATGGTGGTGGAATCTAGATTTGGCATAGTTGTGGTTGTCATGGGAGATGTTCTGTAGTTATATGTAGGTTCTACTGGTGGTACCATTTGATCCTTGAAGTCTAAGGGTGATGGTTGAGACTGGAAGTGGTTGTGCTGAGGGGTGTTGGATTCATGTGGTTTGCCTCTGCAGGTGGCATCACAGTGGGTTTTCTTATTGCACCTGGTGCAGGTGAGGTAGCCACTCATTCTGGCTCTGCAGTTGTCTTGGGTGTGACCTCTCCTGCTGCATGCAGTGCACTCATTTTGAGGCCATCTGCTTTCCCATTCTCCAGTGTTGCCAGCTTTGCTCGAGTTACTAGATTGGTACCCTTGATTGTTGGCCCTGTGGTGAAGCTGTCTGTTACTAACAGTTCCTATTCTACCCGTATAATTTGTTGTGTGATGAACTTGGTGATCATTCATCTGGTAGGTTGTGTGATCTGGGTTTGCTATTTGAGTTAATGTTTGTTGAACCTCACTGAGCATGTTGTCTTGATGGTGATCCCTTTCATCAAAGTTAACTGTGTATGTTGTTCTGTCTTCACATCTGTTTAGGGTAGTTCTGGTCTGGTTTCTGTTGGGCCTGGTTTGATTATTGTGTCTTTGTGTGGCATTTTTGTCTAGGATGTCAACACCAGTCACAATTGTGTGTCCCTCTTCCTCGTCACCTTGTGGGTGGAAGGCATAGGAGGTTTGCCTACTCTGGGCTGTTGACAGAGGCTGCTTTGGGGTTGACTCTAGGTAGTGGATAGGTGCATTTTTTGTTCATTTTCTTAGCGAATTTTCATTTGATAGTATACTGACTATTTCATCAAGCCTGTTTGAGATGCATTGGATCATGAAATCAAGCCTGTACTCATCCTTGAATCTGTCTGCATCATGCATTCTGAGTTGGGATGCTTCTAGTTCCAGTGTGTGTTTCGAGAACTTTATGCCTAATTCTCGGTAAGCATATAGTCTCTCTAGCAGTTCATCACAATGTAGGTTCTGGTGCCTGGTTGAAGGCCAGTCATCGCCAGCTATGAACTGGAGTGTAGGGTGCCTCCTATACATTGTTCTTGTGCTCTTCCAAGTTTGGGGTGTTGATTATGTACTCATTCTCTGAGGCTCCTGCTGGTATGCCTTCCTCTATTGCTGTTGGCAGTAATGTGTTTGCTAAGTTGGTGACATACAGGAGGGGAATGTTGTCATCCTCCTGGTTTTCTGGACCTGTTTCATTGTCCATGTCATTTAGACTGGTACTTAGAAAACTGATATGTCTCTTGATACAGTTATACTAGGTGGGGTCCGTATTTACTTGACATACCAATATCTTGTGTGTGTGATCATCTTGGCTGACCATAGGGATAACTCTAAGACATGTATATAGTTGATGTTTATTGTAGCACAACAATTTCATGGTGCAATACATAATCAGGCCCAAAAGGGGCTAATGAGTACCTCAAGTAACAAGTATCACAGTGCATGTTGCACCCTGGCAGAGGGTGCTCAGTGGGTAGGTCACTCATGTGTGGCTGTTGCCCATTTCAGTCAATTTGCATGTTCGGGATTATGGTTGCTCGGTGTATAGTCATGATGAACCAGGGTTGCTTAGTGCTCATCCAGAATCTGGCTATGACGACCTCTCCGTCACTTATGAAAAGACCTGTTATTATTTTCTTGGATGGTGTTTGTTGGACTGAGTCGAGTCATTGCATTTTGATACATTTTGATACATTGTTGCTTGTGCAGTTATGGTTATTTTGCAAGTGCAAAGTTTGCTTTTTGCCTTCTACTCTTTTGTTTAATTGTTTGATCATGGTCTGGGGTTACCATATGCTATTTATTAGAGTTTATCTGTGTGCATTTCACATTTATGTGTTTCACGGTGTGGATCTATTTTCCAGTTTTTGTAGTTGCTTTTCTGGGGAATTTCATGGTACTTTCCTGGAACATCCTTTGATGTTTGGTGGCTTCTTTTGATGCATGTTTTCACCTTTTTGCCATGTTCCTCATTAGGTTGCAGGTAAGTCCTTTCCCTTTCATGTGTACATTTTGACTGAATCCGCCTCTGGTGTGCGTTTTCTGTCACTTTTCATTTTTAGCAGAGCTGTTTTAACAGCTTTGTTCTTTAAATGGGAAATATTTTTGGCTAAAATCTCACAATTTCTCACAAGTTTTGAAAAATTTTAAGAGATTTGAGAGAATGGAGCCAGCTGATTGGCTCAGAGGGCTGGTCACATGACTTTACAGTGAGATTTGGAGTGGACACCACAATTTTGGTTGTTTCCACATCAAATTAGCCTGGAAACAATGATGTTTTCACTAAATCTAGTCAAATTAAAAGCCAGTGA
>JBCAUG010592592.1:0-14371 GCA_038406175.1 Haplosyllis leylae | reverse complement strand
TATGGAGGAGTAATTACGTAATCCCCTGAATGGGGGGATTACGTAATTACTCCGCCATAGTGGCCCTATATTCTCTGAAATGGAACACGAAAAATTATATTTAAGGGCTTTCAAACTTGGATTGGACTTTTTCTAACATTATCTTGTTTAATATCTGTTTGACCAGAAAAGATGTATGTAATTTCCCAGAATATGTTGATATAAAATTTTTAGAGGCTTTGCAGCACAATTTTTGAACTCGCGGCAAATTTGCAGCAAGCAACATTTGAAGTCCAAAAATGATAGACATGCAGGACCTACATTTTTCGCAAACAATGTGCCATATCTACCAACCACTTGTTTTCTTTATTATCAATCTCAGGCATCCATAAATTAAGAAGAACGATTCTTTGTTATCTACTAATTGTCACGAGCTGAGCTTGAGGAGTCAACTCTTAAATGCTTGGAAAATACCCGGGAGCATGAAAACCGGGTTCCGCAGTGCATCCAGGGCATTTTACAGTTTACCTCCTCAAAGATCACTCATGATGGGTATTCCAACCAATTAGGCTTGAGTTGTCACCTGTAAATGACGTAATGTCTAGACAGAGTGGTGTGATGTGTGAGTAAGCCAATCAGTAGCCAGAGCTATGACATCATGCCTGGACTGAGTACTGCACTCGGGTGTGCATATTCATACCCCTCAACCCCATAACTGTGTCAACTAATTAGATGAATTCACCGAATTTCAAAACCAAAATAGGAAAAACACGACTGAGTGAGATAACTGGCTGGTTCGGAGTATTTTGCCCTGGACACACCATACCGTACCATGCTCATAACATTTACAGTATCTTCAAGAGTTCACTTTCCACCAAGTGGTGCCCCCATTGGCCACAAAAATTTATCGTGGTATGCTGTTACAGAATGACACCAGGGATGTACCCATAGTGCCATGCGTGAAAATAGCAAAATCATCAAACAGAAGTAACCTTCATCTGATATGCATGCGTGGAGACTGTCTCCAAAGCATTTGCAGGAGGTTGATTCCCCTTTCCATTCTTCTCCCACAGCGTGGTAGTTTCCTTTGTCATCAAAACATCCTTTCGGAAGGGTTATAGTAGCTGCTATTAAATAAAATGCATTTCAATAATCAAGTTTTTCCTAAATAACACAAATCTTACATTTCTGGCATTTTTGTACAAAATATTTGCCTCTTGTGGGAACTGAACTCACAACACCAACCATCTATGGATCAGAAGGCAGATGCTTATTCCACTCTGCCACCCATAAATCTTGAATAGCAGATCCAAATTGAACTTTGTTTCATGCTTCACTGCACCTTTTGGACTTGGATCATTTCTAGATTTAATAGAGCTAACTTTATGAGGTCTGAAATCTGAGACAGAGAAGGAATGACAGATTGGCTGAATGGATAAGGCATTAGAATTCTAGTCCAGTGATGGTTGGTGTTGTGAGTTTGATTCCCACTGGATTTTGAAACCCGTTGATGTCAATTTTGTACAGAAATGCCAGAAATGTCAAGTTTATGTTATCCAGGAGAAACCCGATTAGATACACAAACCTGGTGGAAAAATAACAATTTATCATTGCTTGAGAAGTTTAAAAAGAGGTTATTCTACGAAAAGGGGAATTGTGATCACAACTTGGGTTAAATGTTTGTGCCAAGGACATAGCCTGTATACTACTACACAAATATATACAACATTGTGCTTTGGAAATAGTTCATCATCATGGCAACAACACCATCAAGCAGATGTAACATACCTTCTGGTTCAAAAACGGGTTCGCCCAGGCAGACGATGTAGCCGCCTTCTTTGCATTCACAGGAACCTCCGTCCAATTTCCAACCTTCTCCCACCGGGTGGTGCTTGCCTTCGTCATCCTGACATCCCTCAGCAACAGCTCTTTTCTCCGTATTTTTCACAGATCTTGTCTCTGTGATAATGGCTCCTAAATGATTAAATGCATTACAAAATTAGATTCCAGTGGAACCCTGTGGAGTCCTATATCATGTGAGGACATTATGTATGTGAAAGGTGCCGTAAATAAGTACTGATAACTTACACAAATTTGTGAGCAATTGTTTGGATGTTTGATACGGACGAACAAATTAGGTCAGTGTCTTGGTCCCAAAAACCAAAAGATGTTCTTTAAAAACTTTTGACACCTATGTGTATTCACGATCATAACACACACTCTTCCTGATAACTTCTCATGGGTCTATAACTTTTATTGTTCAATTTTCCCGCATTGGCAGACTAGTCTCCAAACACAGAAAGGTCATGCACTGATACAGTTCACATTGGTCAATGAGGCACGACTTTCATGGACTGGATATCTTTTCTTTGCTGCTCTTCACGAAGGCCTTACAATTGCACCCTAAATTTAATCACCTTCACCACTAGCTTTTTAAGGGTCTACGAAAAATACGGGAAAGTAAGGGTGACAAGTGTCATCTTAGACTTATACTAAAATTCAGCTATTATAGACACATAAGGTCATGTAAAGAATGGTGTGTCTGGAATAAAGTATTTCTATTCGAGTTTTTCACAATAAGATCAAATTTCACATTTTAAGATAGATTTTACATCAGACATGCTTTAATGATTTTTCAAATGTGAAATGGTGCATGAAACAAATGTCAGTTAAAGGTCTGGCAAGCAACACAGGCCTCTTTGACCTATCTGGATAAACATTCAACCTTAGATCCAATGATGGTCAGTGTTGTGAGTTCAAATCCCACTGGAGGCAACATTTTAAATTTTTTTGAATTTCTTCATGTAAATTCAGGCTTAAAATATAAATGTGATCTTATCATGAAAAGCTCGATTGGGTCCAACCTTTTTGTTTTTCCCTCAGAGGCACGATCAATCAAAAGGCACGAAATCAACAGAAACAGAAGCATTCTGGAAATTGTTTGTGAAATGGTAAAACCTATGTTTACAATTGCCACGACTTACCTGAAACAGCCTGCGCCAAAAGATAAGTAGACAAAATGACAAATATATGAAAATTCATCTCCGGCTTTCAGTCTAGACAGATCCTACTTCTTTGGTCTCTGCAAAGTAGATGAATCACTTCGCGTAAGAAAACTTTATTTGAGAAAATGCAACCAAATGTTCTAATTAATACTAACTACAACTGTCATCAATTATTGGTGCTAATTGATAGCTCCAAAATTATTACAAATTATCTGAATTAATTTACATCAGCCAATACACTCTGATACGAATTGTACAAAGTAGAGTTTTTCCAAAATGATTTGAATTCAGTGAAAAATGGCCAAAGCCAAAAGTGGTCTGGTTACCTGTGTTGTCAATATATATGTCCAGCAGTAGATGTCACACACTCCCATTTGGTTGAGTAAATCCCAATCCACTCATGCGTATTTGGAAGGTCCAGCTGGTCTAGCAGGGTAGGGGCACAAATGCTCCTACAAATGGGTCCCCATATGTCGAAGCAGTCAAAAAATGACCCAACCTGGCATATGACTACTAGTTGACTCACATTGAAATGATAGTAGAATGAAAGATTTTTCACTAACATTTGTCCATAGCAACGTAATAAACTATTTACATCTAAAACCAAACTTTGTGTGAGTCTCTGGTTAGAGTGACATTAGCGCTGATGATTAAGACACACCAATGTATATTCAAAGTTCTTGCTGCGATATGTATGAAGAAGAAGAAATCCACTATACAATCTATGAAACCTTTAACCACGAAACTACGACAGCAAGCTGGTGAACTTTACAGCAACTAAGTATTCTGCAAGTTGAGGCTCTGCTCCGGGAAGAGAGGCCCTCAAGTGCAATGGGCAATGTTAACAGGCGCAGGTTGTCACTGTCCCGTGGATGCTATGAGAGTGTAGAGAGAGGGCAGAAAGAATACCTTATTCCATGATGCAATGGGACTTTTGGGTCTCCTGAAACATTAAGCAATAGGACCAGAGGGAGTAGGGTCTGGGAGGGCCTTATTCCATGGTGCAATGTTACCAAAGAGGGAAGTGGGGCCTCTGTATCATGATGCCATGTGACCAAATCCGCTCATGGACAGACCGACACACACGACTGAAAACAATACCTTTCCCCGAACAACATGTAGAGGTGGTAACAACTTCATCCCACTGTTGGGTTTGTTTCATTTCTTAGAATTTAGTGAATTCAGCAAAGGTCAATGATTGGAAATTCAAATATCTCTTCTCACACATCGGAAAATACAGTCAGGTATACGTGTTATTGTACAAGGTCAAGGGATATAGCTGTCGGTTGTCATAATGAAAGACACACCTATGTAACATTAGTTCTGAATTTCAATTCTTCGAACCACTTATTTGTCAACTCTCCGCGCTTTGTTAGTAAATTTTAGAGGAACATGAATGGGTCCTCTAACGAACTCCACACCACTGCATTTGTTTGAGTAACGTACATTGGCGAGAGGTTTCAAAACAATTATTCCTTTCGCAACTTTTTGTTTAATAAAATGTATCGCAGCTTTGTGTGTGGGTTATTCATCATTCACAGATGCTATCATGGCTTTTCATCTTTTCAATTTTTTTATTGTATGCTTAAAAAATGTAAAGAAATTTACTGTCACTAGTTTTTATATTTTAATTACGTCTATTATGTGCTCACAAAAACAACATAATTTAATGTCAAAAAACAAGAAGCTTTCACAAATTAACATAATTTCCTGTCCGTAAAGAAATAGCAGATGTTGATGATGAACTGACAGAATTTAGTGAATATGAATGGGCCTACTTCATATGCAATAAGCAATAGAGATGATATTTTGAAGCATTACAAACCTGCTAACAAAGAAGTTTCTTAATCTTGCTGGTTTTCCATCTTGACATTTTCATTGCAAATATCCATTTCATTTTCTGGTTCAACTTTAATCATGTTGATTTCCCCCAAGGACATATTGTTACAGGCTGCAGGGGGTGCCCAGAAAGCTTCCAGGTGCTTGTCTCAACAGAATTGTGTTCACAGTTTATTGCCCAACATCTTGTTAGCTCTCGAATGAAAATTCGAGAGATTAGGCGATCCTCTTGATGAAATAATGCTCATTTCTGTACACAAATTTAGCGTCATAATGTCAGGTCATACTCTAGTGTTGTGACGTCATTCCAGAGCTTGGAAACTGTTGCCACGCACGGTTACTTTTTTATTACATCAGGTAAAGCCATTCACTTTGAGTTTTGGTAAATATTAAGTGAGATCTGTCAAGATAATTGGCTGAATTCTAACTGTGAAATTAAGACATGAATGGGACTCAACAAACACATGAACAGAAATGGCTAACACATTGAAAATGTCACGATGACATCTAGTCATGTCTAACCAACCAAAATTAGAAAAAAACATTACGTTTTAGTGAGTAATTAGCAGTCTTAGATCATACTGATAGCATATTGTTGAATGCTGCAGTACAAAAGAAAAATAGAGAGATATGACATGAAATGGTACTCAAACACTGTAATGCTAATACTCTCACTATCGTGGCTTGAAGTGCAACTGAAATATGTTGCGCTGCGCTTGCGACACGGACGGTCGTGGGATCGAGCCCCAAACCTCCACCAATGCTTGCGGACACCTCCGCAGGTATGTGGATCAAAAAGGCTCGGCTGCCATGCGGACCTCTATACAGTCAGCAGGTGTCGCACCAGAGGTGAATCTGGGGAATCCATTGTGCGCAGGCGAGGAAGCACGCAAGCGAGGGATCCACCCTGTAAAATGATTTATCTGTAAATTGTGTATCACTGAAATATTCCCAAAAACCTGTCAAATAGGATATCTGCTGAATTTTGTCATTTCAGCGTTCAGACAGTTTGCAATGCTGTAAAATTTTACATAATTTAATCTTTATTGTATGTAAAATATGTGTCAATAAATAAGATGTGACAAATGTTTCAAATTGATATAATTGATTTCAGCAGGTTTCACATCTATCAAACGTTATAAAAACTCTTCAGATGATTTGAAGTTTTGTAATGGTTCAGGATATTATAATCATGAAAACAATGTGTATTCTAAACTTTGAGTCTGCTCCCAAGGGTTGCTCTCAAATGAAACAAATGACTTGTTTTGTCGACTTAAAAAGTCAAATTTAAGTACTTTTTCAAGAAAGTATTCAATTCCTATCTCTTTTTTTTGGTATTGACACAGTCAACAATTTTGAAGTACTTTTGAAGTAAATTAATATATTTTCCAAAATATAGTGAATAAACTGCATAGGAATGGAATATTTTCTTGAAAAAGTACATACTAAATTTTGACTTTTTCTGCGGAAACAACAAGTCATTCATTCAGTTTGAATATAACCCATGAAATCAAGAAGAAAATCCAAGAACAAACTAAAATATTATAGTTTTTCTATAATTCGTCTTTTTCTGCTAAATTCTAGTAGAATCCTGCTAGCATTGATGAAGAAGACCACAAAAATTGCCTTTACTGGGGATTGAGTTGTTGATCATTAAGTCTTCCTTTAATAATGAAAGCAATTTGGGCTTAAATCTGGTGTACTTGAAGAGACAATTGTTATATTAAGAAAAATTCATTGATCAAACTAATACACCAGATTTAGGTCCAAATAAGTTTATATCTTTGGAGAATATTCAAAGACTAAATTACTTCTTTGGCCTGAAAATATTTAACATTTGATATGTTTAAGTAACACTTAATACCTGATGGGTTGAATTTCTCAAAAAAATTCTATCTGAGGCAGAAAATGATGAATTACAGGCTTGAGCTTGTGTTCCACTCTCACTCTTCCCACATTTTGACCAATTAAGACACAAAACTCCCAAATAAATCTCAAAATGAAATAAAAACCTCTGTACTGAGCCACAGAGACATTTGTTGAATAGAAAATCCTTAAACTGAAGTTGAATCATTTCTAGAATTAATAGAGCATGACTTTATAAGGGTCTGAAAATCTGAGACTGCTATGGACTGACAGATTGGCTGATTGAGTAAGGCAGTTAGAATTCTAATCCACAGATGGTTGGTGTTGTGAGCCACATATTTCAGTTTGTCTGTTTTAAAATGAACGTGAGTTTGTCAAATTATGTCACAAATACCACGTTACATTACTTACCAGTGGTAGTCGGTAACAGGTAGTCACTGTGCAAGGCTGCAGATAATTTCTTGTGGCACCATAAATAGGATTCAAACTGTGTGTATAATTATGCAGAAACCAATCACTTCTTTCGTCTTTACAATTTGACTAATTTGACAAAATTCAACTGAAGTTCAAAACGGAATAAACAAGCCTCGAGATGGTACTGCAAACTTTCAGAAAGAGATCGTTATGATATTACGTTTGCACTGCACAGAATTAACGATAGAATAGTCAAATATTTTAATTATGTTTATTTATCTAAATGAGAAATTTTTATAATCACAATTATTAAGTAACTTTGTTTTTCTTTCGTCAATTCACTATCCCGTGAAAACTGAAATGGAACACGAAAAATGATATTTGAGGACTTTCAAACTTGGATTTTGCTTTTGATATTTACCCCCTCTGATATGCTTTCAAAATGGACTTTTCCTAACCTTTGTCCTGTTTAATATCTGTTTGACCAGAAGTGATGTATGTAATTTCCCAGAATATGTTGATATTAAATTTTAGAGGCTTTGCAGAAAACTTTTTTGACTCGCAGCAAATTTGCAGCAAGCAACATTTGAAGTCCAAAAAGATAGACATGCACCAAAAGACATTTTTCGCAAACAACCGTCCGCACAAATATGCCATATCTACCAACCTCTTATTTTCTTTATTATCAATCTCAGACATCCATAAATTTAGAAGAACGATTCTTTGTTATCTAGTAATTAATAAATACTGCTTTGTAAGGTACCTAAAAACTTTTCTAAATTAAAGCACAAAGTGGTGAATTCACGAAAAATGTTTGGCACAACAACATTGCACTTTGAAAATAGCAAAATCATCAGAAGTAACCTTCGTCCGGTAAGCAGACGTAAAGACGGTCTTCAAAGCATTTACAGGAGGTTGATTCCCCTTTCCATTCTTCCCCCACAGCGTGGTAGTTTCCTTTGTCATCAAAACACCCTTTCGGAATGGTTATAGTGACTCCTAATAAATAACGTGCATTTCAATAAACAAATCTGGTGAGAAAATAACAATTTATCATTGCTGGGGGAGTTTAAAAAGAACAACTTGGGTTGCCTGTTTTGCTTAGAGGTTTGAGGAGAGAGTAATGTCACAGGCATTTGTGGATGGAATGTGATCATATTATAGCGTTTTAAAAGGAGTTTTAGATTGAGTTTTTAAAAAAGGTATTTCACAATAGGGCCCCTTGTGGTCATACCTTGGGTTGACTGTTTTGCTTAGTGCTTTCAGATTCACACACATTTGTACATGTGGTAAGATTATGGTGTCAAGGACATAGACTGTATGACACGACACTGCACAACTACAACACCCGAGTTTTTCATTAATTCATTTTCTGCCAAATCCTGCAAAATCCGCCAACATTGATGGAGAAGAGCAAAATAAAAAATATCTCCTGTGGGGATTGAACTCACAACCTCTAGATCATCACTCTAATGCTCTACCAACTGAGCTAAGTCACTATTTGGATGTCTGTGTGAATCATTGAGGCCTTTTTCAAGTCATGCTCTATTAATTACAGAAATAATCAAAGTCCAACATGTGAAATGGTGCATGAAACAGAATTCATCAAGAGGTTGTGGGTTCAATGCATACTGGGAGCAATTTTTTATTTTTCTTTTCTCTGTCAATGGTGGCAGGATTCTACCAGGATTTGGCAGAAAATAACGAATTATAAAAAAAAACTCGACTGTGCTTTGAAAATAAAATAAATTCATCTAACAGAAGAAACCTATGTGAGGGAGCAGTAACGGGTTCACCGACACAGCCGATGTTACCGTCTTCATAGCACGTACAGAAACCTCCGTCTATTTTCCATCTTTCTCCCACATTACGATGTTTGCCGTTGCCATCCTGGCATCCCTCAGCAACAGCTCTTTTCTCTGTATTTTGCTCCGAGCCTGTCCCCTTGATAGTAATAGGGATAATGGTTCCTGAATGATGAAACACATTAGAAAATTTTGATACAGAAATTTGGCGCTGCAAAGTCGATGTGATGAGTGAGCGGAAATGCAATTACATCGATTTTACATTATTCACGATGGAAAAGACATTCTCTTTGACGGATAGCAAAATCCTTGCTCAAAATCCAAGCATCAGTGCATTCAAAATAAACACCAATAAACACCAAAGGACACATCAGAACGAGAAATTCGTATCAATTTCCAAAATTTCAATCGATTTCTTATATCTGCTTTATTTATGTGTTTTTTCACTTGAAATAAATATTAAAATGTGCAATATTTACACTACAGTTCTGATTTCCTGTTCAAATGTTCAGTGCTATATTACTGAATTTAATATGGCCTAAAAAATGAAATGTTACAGTTCTCCAGCTGTCATGTCTGCATTGGTTTTGAGACTAAATAAAATCAAGAAAGCAACATTCAAGACTTTAGAGATAAACATTGTAATATTCAGTTACTTTTACACATTCTGATATGCATTTAAAGTAAAAATAAATGTCCCAAAAGAAAAATTAACATGATCAAAGTTTAACCAGAAAATGATACCCATTTCCTGAATTGTCTATTTATTCAGTACCCTAAAGGAACATTTCTGACTAAAACGGAGAAATTAGTAATTTCTGACTTTATGCTTGCCATGTAAATTGTCTTCAAGAGTAGTCCAGTTTTTCAGCAAAATCTTAAAATATCTCCAAAGCTTAAAAGGTTAAAATAGCATTATCTATGTGTGAGGTGTATTTAAGTTCAAACACGGGCTGTTCCACTAAATACTTACTGATCAGTGTTACATATTTACCACCCGCGTACGTAGTACGGCGGGAGGTTATGTTTTCACAGGCATCTGTCTTGTCTGGGGTACCCCCAGTCAGGACAGGACTGGGGCATCCCACCCCCAGGTCAGAACAGCAGAGCGAGCACTTGCTACGCGGCGGGCGGTATTCCTCTTACGTTCACGCAGAAGGACTTCCTTGTTGTACATAGATATATTGTTTGTATGTCCAGTGTTCCAAAAACAGTGGTATATCTCTATGATTGGGATTATGTCTTGATCCCAAAAAAGAGCTCAACAAAAACCATCCTCCCAGAAACAGTTCTTTACAAACTTTTGACGTTTGTTTGTATTTATGATCACAGCATTTTCTGCTTGATAATTCAAAAATTTCCATCGGACCATAACTATTATTGTTTAATGTTCTGCGCAAAAAGATAATATTGGATCGTCATTTCTAAATCAAGAGCAAAAGGAACATTCTGAAAATTGTTCATAGAATTGGAACACGCGTTGTCAAATTGTCATCACTTACCTGAAACAGCGAGCGCCAAAAGATAACATGAAATAATGACAAATATCAGGAACTTCATCTCCGTCTTTCAGTCTGGACAAATTCTACCACTTTTGGTCTCTGCAACTCGATCAGCTGCTTCGTGTAAGAAAATGAACCAAATGTTCCAATTAATATTAACAATAACTATTATCAATCATCAAAGCCAATTGATAATTCCAATAATTCAAATATTATCACAAATTATCTGAATTCATTTACTGACATCAGCCAATACACAATACGAATTGTGCAAAATAGAGGGTTTTCTTCCAAAATGATTTAAATTCAGTGAAAAATGACAAAATCCAACAGAGGTGTGGCTGCCTGTACTACCTATTTGTCCAGCAGCAGATGTAACGCACTCCCATTTCGTTGAGTGAATCGCAATTCACTGATGCAGATTTCGTAGGTCCAGCTGGTCTGGCAGGGTGTGGTTACACATATCTCTTACAAAAGAACATGTGCCCCGAACCACACAGAAAAGATACCTAGCCACGTATTATTTATGGTTAGAACGTCTTGCAGTCGAAGGTCAACAGCCAACTTGCCATCACATGATGCAACGGTACCTGGCGGAGGTTATCCCGATCCCATGGTCTCCTATAAAACTAGAGAAGATGCGACCTGGGAAGGCCGTATCCCATGATGCAATGTGACCAAATTCGCTCATGGACAGATCGACACACAACTGAAGACATTATCCTTCCCCAAACAACATATGAAGGTAGTAATAACTTCATCCGTCTTTTAGACTTTGTTCCATTTCTTAGAATTTAGTGAATTCAGCAAAAGCCAATGATGTACTGAAAATCCAGTCACGCAACATCATCTAAACCTATTATTATTATTTCTGAATATTTCAATTCTTGAAGCTATTTCTTTATCAACCTCTCCGTGCTTTGTTGGTAAATTTCAGTCGAACATGGGTGTGTCCTGAACTCTAACGAACATGGGTGTGTCCTGAACTCTAACGAACATGGGTGGATTCTGAACTCTAATGAACATGGGTGGGTCCTGAACTCTAACAAACATGGGTGGGTCCTGAACTCTAACAAACATGGGTGGGTCCTGAACTCTAACAAATATGGGTGGGTCCTGAACTCTAACAAACATGGGTGGGTCCTGAACTCTAACGAACATGGGTGTGTCCTGAACTCTAACGAACATGGGTGGGTCCTGAACTCTAATGAACATGGGTAGGTCCTGAACTCTAATGAACATGGGTGGGTCCTGAACTCTAACGAACATGGGTGGGTCCTGAACTCTAACGAACATGGGTAGGTCCTGAACTCTAACGAACTCCGCACCACTGCATTTGTTTGAGTAACGCACATTGGCGAGAGGTTTCAAAACAATCATTCTCTTTCGCAACTTTTTGTTTTCCAAAAATGCATCACACCTTTAATTTATCATTCACAGATGTTATCGTAGCTTTTTATCATTCAATTATTTTTATGGGATGCTTGAAAATTCAACCAAAGTTACTGTCGCTAGTTTTTATATTTTATTTACGCCTATTGTGTGCTCACAAAAAGAACAAAATTTATTGTCAAAATGTAAAAAGCTTTCATAAATTAACATAGTAATAATGAACTGATAATGAACAGACTGAATCGAGGGAATATATGAATGTGCCCACTTCATATAATATCCTGCAGTATTGCAAAACTTAAACAAAGATGTTTATTGTTGATGCGAAGCATTAGCAAGTAAAAGGAACATTTTCATTGGTTTACACGCTAATTCCTCATGTAAATAAATTTGTACACTTGACTAATAATATGCATTATGTATAATTGGCCCAGCCAAATGCATTGTTTGCTCAGAGTGAATAAACTAAATTAGGGAATTCCCTGGAGATGCCCCATGTTACCTATCCTGGCAGGAAGTCAACATATCCAATATAACACTCCTGGATACAGGATATACCATGCAGAACCCAATGTAAATCACAATATGTAAATCTGACAGATCTAACAGAAATAAAATAAAATTTTTAAGAATTATCAAAATTTAAATATAACAGGTAAGGGTTATTAATATTTTCTGTACTTGCTAGAGTGTGTACTTCATCAAATGATGAACACATACAATAGCAAGGAGTAGAAATCCACTTCTGGATCTGTCAGATCTGCCAGACATGCGTATCGTGAAAATTTTGAATAACTAGAATGCAAATATTATACCTAAAATGTCAGTGGTGTTAACATAATGGCATAATGTTGACTTAAGTAATTACTATAGCTTTTAATAAATTTTGATGCAAAGTGTGTATAAGGGTAAGAACAGTGAGAGAACCCAACTGAAGAGTCCAGATCTGATAAACCACACTGGTGCCTGAGCAGCAAATGGAAAGTTTTTGGGGAAATATTGAGTGACATTTGTCAGGGTATTTGCATAAAATCTACACTTGAAGACCTTTGCGTTTAAATTAGGTTATTTCATTTCATTCCATTAAGTCTAGGCTAGGTCATAACTGTTGCAAGGATCCAGTCCAGTCAGAGAACCAATCATAATAGTTATATTCAATAGAGCAACCAATGGACATATGTGCATTTCTGTAAACTAGGATCACAGATGAGCATCTGCTCTATTAATGGGTTGAATACTAAATGTGAAATTAGACATGATTGGGACTCAACAAACACATGAACAAAAATGGCTAACGCATTGAAAATGTCACAATGACATCTAGTAATGTCTAACTAATCAAAATTAGAAGAAACATTGAGTTTTAGTGATCAATTAGCAGTATTAGATCATTGAAGGCTGCAGTGAAAAAAAATTAGAGAGAAATGACATGAAACGGTACTTGAACACTGTGGTGCTAATACTGTCACCATGATAGTATCGTTGCTTGGAATGCAAATAATCATATGTAAAAACTATTGTATTACTGAATTAACCCAAAAAACTATCAGATATGACACCTGCTGAATTTTATCATTTCAGTTTTTAGACAATTTGCAAATGATATGGAATTGCAGTCACTTTAATCTTTGTTCTAATTAAAATATGTGTAAATAAAAAAGATGTGACAGAAGTTTCAAACTGATATAATAGGTAATTAATGATAATTGATTCCGGAGGTTCCCCATTCATCGAATGTTATGAAAATCCTTCAAGTGATTAACAATTTTACAATATTTCGGAATATTATAATTATGAAAACAATGTGTATTCTAAATATTGTTAAGAGTATTTGAGCCTAACAGTCAAAAATTCACTATTTAACATATTTGTTTCTGATGTCTCCTGATTACGAGCAAAACATTTCATTGCACAGACATCCTCTGCAAAATGTGTGCAAAAAGTCTGCACAGGAAAAGATATCCCTCTCAAAATTGAAATTATCTTAAGCCCTAAACATCAGTGGATTGTGCCAGTCGGGGTTTTTTACAAACTAGGTGAAACAGGTAATATGTCATCAGAGTCTTAAGGCAGGGATATTTAACTAACTTTTGTTGACGCACCAATTGACTTTTGGACTTGGATATTTTTTATGGTTCGCGACTGGTCACGATGGGTGTACTAAGGGTTAAATTATATTTCAATTACGTTTAAATTCCATTCAACAACTCACCTGAAACAGTCAAAATCAAGACGAAAATTCAAAACTTAGCTAAATGACACGTACAATTGCCGGAAGGATCTTCAAAATGCTATGAACATGGGGTAGGCCACATAATTGAGAAAATAAAATAAAAACCTTTGTAGTGACGTTTCAGGCTAACATTAATTACCTACAAATACTGTCATTAAACTGTCGATAATAACCATCAACTGTAATAACCTTTAACAATACTTCATCACATCAATACGATTACAAATTGGCCAACTATCATTTTTACTTCACCTTTTAACCTCAGTGAAATAATTCAGAACAAGAAAGTCCTCCTGCGTAAACGCAAGAGGCATACCGACCGCGGCGTAGCAAGTC
>JBCAUG010592481.1:0-14371 GCA_038406175.1 Haplosyllis leylae | reverse complement strand
GGCCAATCCAGGCCAGTAGAATGCCAAAATAGGTGGCCTGAAGGTCAAATCAGGTGGCCACAGGCCAACTGTCTGGTACAAATTACATGCCCACATTAGCTGTTTTCCAAAATACTGATAATTCAAATGAAAATACCATTCTGGAAGTATTTTTAAGAAATAGTAGGTTGCCTGTAGTTCACATATTTCTATTTTATGTTTGATTGCCAATTAGTCGACTAATGGTGTCCGACTAGTCGACGATTGAAATTTGGTGGTAGTCGTGCCTTCCCTACGTTAAGTGTTGAACGTGCACTGGACAGAAATGAGTAAATCACTGAACATGTTTTGCATCGAACCATTCTTAACTCAAAAGAACACTGCCAATGAAGATCAGTGACTGAAATCGAAACAAAGACAACCTGAGAAATGTGTTGCCAAAACGAATAGAAGCTTTTTTCGATATATTGTCTGAAGACCCAGGACTGGCATGAGGTACAGCATGCCATAGATCTAATTACCAACAAATTGTGCAAATATCCTTCCAACCTTGAAATTGGGTCGTAGACCAGTTAACGACGTGAATCTCCCACCTCATTCCGCTCGTAGACTGTTTTAAAATTTTAGAATGTTTGCAAATATTAGATTCAGACCATGTAGCAGGGAATCTATGAAACTAAATGAAATCAAGCTGATATAAATTTTGTGAAAGAAACGATTTCTTCAAGTCTGTTGCCCACGCAACCAACTCTTATTTTCACAACCCAGTGACTATTTAATTGAACTAAGTACACGCCGGTGAGCTTCCAAGGAAAATATCTGAGATCAAAATGGGTAATTTTATCACAAAATAAACAACATGGTTGCAGACTCTGTCGATCATACAAAAGTCTTGAAAACAGTTGAACTCTTCATACAAAACGATAAGTACATTTAACTTTAACAGCACATCGGTTGTTGCAGTCTACAACAAACAGATCCTCGCTGTTCCATATGTGTGTTAATACCATGTCAATCAACTTGCAAGTGTCGTATCCTTGTCAGATGATATTACCTCAGAGTGCTATTGTAAAACAACACATGGTAGAACTTCAACATATTCCACTTCCCCGTGTAGCTGTCTCTAAGAGATCACTGAAATCACTTGCACAAGAGTACTGGGTGAACCAGATGGATAATCGCCATTACACTGTCACACTTCGGAAACTAAGTTGTGAGGACATAAATATTCTCAACAATAAAAAGCCAAGCTGGATGGATATTGATCCATACAGCGACTTAGAAGATGTGGGTAATACCACGTCAGATGAACCAGCATGTGTAAGTGATAACATTAATACTGACTCAGGTGTGGAGAGCCAAGTCACAACGAGCCGTGGTGGTTATACACTAAGGAAGCATAAACTGTCCAGAAATAGTGATCGCCCCATCAGATCATGCAGAACCAGTGTAAATTATGTCGATGTCGTATCATCAGAAGATTGGGCAAGCAGTCCGAAGAGAAAAAGACAAAAACTACAAACATCCAATGGTCCTTCAAAATCTCAAGTTGTCGCCCAGAATAAGAAATCGGAGCAACCATTGGTCTCTCATCCAATCCCAATCGTGAAACCATTAAAGGATGAAACAGATAGTAAAGATGAGGAGTCGGACTCGGTTCCAGCACCGGATACAGGTAACATCCCAGCAGAGCCAGAACAGTCTGTATCCTCAGACGAAGACTCCAAGCCGTTATCAGAAATTCAGTGTGCACTGTGAGTAAACAAATCTTCGACAAAAAAAGTTAAGTCTGTGTTTGTCACGAGGGTAGTAGGCATTAAGAAACATAAGCATAAGAGGGCCTACAAATGCCCTGTTTGTCAAGAAACTTATTGAAAACAAGGAGAATTAAGTTCCCATTACAGGCAGAGTCATAAGCCTGTAAAATGTAACAAGTGCTCAGAAAGTTTCACCACACCTGCAACCCTCAAACATCATATGTACTATCACAAACCGCCCCGCAAATACTGTAGATGCGGCCAAGGCTTTTACTTTGCAGCTGAACTTAGAACTCATAAATATACACACAGGAGACTAAAGAATTGCTTCTGTATGGAACCAGGGTGTAACCGAAGCTATTTTAGCCCATCTGACTTGGCAAAGCATGCCATCACCCACAAAAACAATTTGATGCACTGTGCTCATTGCAACTACGTAATGAGGGACAAGAGATTACTAAAAAGCCACCAGAGAGTGCATGATCAAACCCCAAAGTATATGTGCACCATGTGTAATAAAGGATTCACCTACTACACACAATGGAAGAGACACAAGGATCATGCATCATGCAAACCGCTTCCAAAAAGCAACTCACCGGAACATTAGCTACAAGTACGAAATGGATTTGTAATGTTCGTGGTTGTGTAAAGTCTTAAAGTGTACTGGTAGCCATTAAAGGGTAATACACAATCTACGTTTAGTCATCATTTGCTTTACCAGTGTATAAAAGCTGATCATGAATACAAGCAGATTTAAAAGGATGAACACTAATGGAAGAAACATAAATAATGCTTGATAGCCGATTAAAGGCATAAATGATGTACATAGAGAATTAACTCTCTGTATGAGGGTTATGCACGTACCAATTGTCATTAAAGGATGAAACAGGATAGTTACAAGAATGTGATATTGATCGCATTATGAGTGGCATTTTGATGATTGAAAGTATCAATCAATGCTGAAACGATTGGTATTTTGATGATTGAAAGTATCAATCAATGCTGAAACGAGATGAAAAGAGCCTCATCGTATTAATTCAAGTATCATATTTTTATCAACGGAGGTTATGCATAATTGTTTAGTATTGTAACCGTTTATCGTTTCTTGATGTTCATCAAGGATGCAAGCACATGCATCAACATTCAAAAGGATATTACTTTATATTAGCTGTATAAGTGCGCATCTTTCAACTGAAATTTATAAACGAAGTAACGCTGACTGAAGACAACTACAGTATTTAAGAAAGGCCCAGATGGACTTTAAAGGCCTAACCAAACAGAAAAATAACGTCATTAAAGGTCGAAACAAGGAATTTGTTTAGCTTACTTTATTGTTTCAGATACAGTTTCTGGATTTCTTTGTATTATATGTTATATTGTAATTAGGGCATCCGGCAACATGTTGTAGAGTCTGACCAGACTTCAGATATCCTTCTCTCAGTACTTGCAGTTAAAGTCAAGCATACGCTTTTGTTTTCTTGTTCATGTGAATCATGTAAACTGAGAGTAAATAAATTATTATTATTATATCAGTATTATTATTCAGAAATGTGGATCCTTTCCAGCAGAGGTTGAGGTTGAGATATCGGCGAAAATAACATACTCACCAGTTAAATCGAGTATATTTTAAAATCATCACAGGATACAAAACATACTTGACAGTCAAATCGAGTATGTTATGAAAAATCCTCAATTTTTGTAACATACTCGATTTGACTGTCGAGTATGTTATTTTCGCCGATATCTCAACCTCAACCTCAAGCTAAACAAGAACACTCCAGAAACGTTGTGAGTTGGCGGGGGGGCAAAGAAACATTTAATCTCCATAACCGCCTTCAGTGATCATTTTTACCGGTCACGTAAAACTTCGTCGTACAACGGAAGGTAACGTTTTCAGTTGTCTATGTCAATTTGTCCATTAGTGAGTCACAATCCCATGATGCACTGGGACAGGCAAGAAGGAAACCCCTTCCTCCCAGTGGGAAGAACCAGGCAGAAAGATGACCGTGCAAAGCAATGGTTCTTGTTTGTGGTTCCAGGTACCAGTTAGCAGGTTCCGGGTACCAGTTTTTTGTAATGCGCCACAAAATATTTTAATGCATCAAAATTTGGTGTAATGCATCAGCACCTTACACAACATTTTCGGGGAGGGGGGGTGGGTGCATTACGACAAAAAGTGGCACATTACGAACCCAGAACTTGCAAACTGGTACCCGAAACCACAAACAAGAACCATTGCTGTTGCCGGCCTCGGCAGAAAGGAGACCTTCCCTGGTCAAGGACCCCCCCCCCCCTTCTCCTTCTTCCGGTGGGAAAAGGTCCGGGGATTAGGGGCCGTGGTCGGTTACACCTCTTACTGATAGGTTTTCTTGAAAGGCAAGGATCCATTGTCCCCCCCCCCTCCCGGATCCGCTATTAAGAGCAATCAGGGTGATAGCATAATTAAGTCAGTTTTTTTCCACTGATAAATCACGTGGGAATTTCGTGAGGCATTATATAAGAGTTTTTAGCTCACTTGCCACCGACAGTACCATGAGTTAATGCTGTCAAGCTGTGGACATCCATCGTCTGTCAGCTTAAGTTTCTTTGTCATTGTTCGTGAATTTAAAATATTTTCATTATCTCTTGGATCTAATTTAGACCCAAAAGTCATGAAGCTGTCCCTATGTTCTAACTTGGTTCTGTAACATTTTCAGACACCCCTGGGGTGTCTGAATTCATACTTGTTTGAAATCATTAGACTGGGGAGGCCCTGAATTCAGAGAAGTTGAATTCAACACACTCCCTTTTGTTTGTGACGTAAATTTTTTTCACTACAAAAAAAAAGTGGAGAGGACTCTGAATTCAATTGTTCAGAATTCATACACCCCGAGAGAGTGCCTGAGGGGGGTGTCTTTAATTATTTCACCGGTTACTGCAAAAATAACGCATATATTCGCAAAAAAGAGACTTGAGCTAAAATAAGCACAAGTCTCAAGGACCCTTTGAAGTTGTTCCATATCCTATTTTCAGTTGACCGTCCCAGATAAAATCTGAAATGTCTTTGACGTTCGAGCTTACACATACTCAAGACGAAACGTCGACTTTATGTTCGACATTTTCTTTGTGAACTATGTGGTATTCGGGTTTTTCCTATATTGGTTTTGAAATTAGGTGAATTTGTCTAATTAGTTGAATTTGACAAGTGCTTCATGGATAGTGGAATCTATTATCTATGAATCACACATAATGTATTTAGCTATCTGTGGATAGTGCAAATTCATTTTTCATTATCCATGCTCATTCATTTAACATTGTCCATGTATAATGCTACATTACATTTAAACTATCCATGAATAGTGAACTGCTCCATGGATAGTGAAAATGAAGATTTTAATGATCCATGAACAGTCAATTCCAGTATCCATATGTAATTCGATGAATTAGTCTAATTCATCTAATTCCGCAAGATCCAAAACCAAAATAGGAAAAACGCGTTTGTGTTCAACATTTTCTTCGATATGTTCACCGTGAACTATGTGGTTTTGTTTGTGTTACATTCTCAATGCTATTGAGAATGTAATGCTATTCCTTCATTTCATGCAGTTTTCGGGAAAAATTGGGTAAGTAGTAGGTTGGCACCTGCCTACCCTTAGGAGTTGGCGCCCCCCCTCTGGGAAATTCTAGATCCGTCACTGATTGTCTTCCAAACTCGTTCCATTTTGATGATTTGTGTGATATAAAGTGTTCAATTATGTAAGTTGCTTTGTCGCCATTGCAAATATTATTAACGCCCGCATTCCGAAGGAATGGGGAAAGTAATGCTTTCACAGGTGTCCTTCCATTCACAGGGGGTACCCCAGTCCCAGGAGGGGGTACCCCAGCCCCAGCTGGCTTGGACTGGGGTCCCCTCTACTGGGACTGGGGTACCCCCCTGGTTGGGACTGGGGTACCCCCCTGGTTGGGACTGGGGTCCCCCCTACTGGGACTGGGTACCCCCCTGGTTGGGACTGGGGTACCCCTAGCTGGGAACAGTACAGAAGAACGAGTACTTGCTGCGCAGTACGCCTCCTGCGGTCACGCAGGCGGACTTTTCTTATTCTCAACTGCAAATATCATCGCAAACACCAGAACAGAAACGACAGACGGAGACTGAAGCCTTGTTTACACATACCGACAACGAGTCCATCACCGACGTTCCGTGCTTTAAAATGTGTCAATCGGTTTTTTCACAATAAGCGTTTCTGTCAGATTATTTGACAGATCTTCACACAGGCAGGAGCAAAAAAAAAATTGTCAAAAATTGCCCCCAGTGGGGTTGGAACACAGGACCTCTGGATCATTAGGCCAATGCCTGCCAACTGAGCTAAGTCACTATTTGGTTGAGTGTGTCAATCATTAAGGCCTTCACAAAGTCATGCTCTATTGGTTCTAGAATTGAACTAAGTCCAACATGTGAAGTGGTACATGAAACAAACAAAGCTCACTTCAGAAATCTCCTTCCCAACAGATTCCTGCCTAGCTCAGTTGGTAGAGCATTAGAGTGGAGTGAAGATCCGGAGGTCCTGGATCCAACCCCACTGGGGACAATTTCTGACGAATTTTTTTTGCTCTTCCCTCTGTAGAGATCTGTCAGATAATCTGACAGAAACGTGTATCGTGAAAAACCCGATTGCTCTTGTGTTTTCCGATTCTTTACCTTGGAACACAAGACGTGATGCAAAACTGCATGATTTTAATATAAATAATCGTCTTTCTCTTCCCTCGGTGTGAACAAACCTTAAGGGTAGCCAACCTATTATTTTGCTAATTTTTTCTGAAAACTACATGAAAATGAAGAATTATGGTCGGAGGTATGCACTCCTAGCACCCCTTCCTTCAATCCGCCACCGCCCCCTCACAGTTGGGTCTTTAGTATAATGTTTGTGACTCCTGACTGCTGACTAATAGGTGATGAGCTCAAATACAAGAATCTTTGTTTTTGAAAAAAAAAGGTCTGGTATAATTAATCTAATTCTAAATTCAAAATAGAAAAACTCAATTATCTCTTTCAAACATACGGATTTTGAACCTACCATGAATTCCACTGTAGCCCCAGTCTGGAAAAGAGAGCATTGAAAATTACTAATTTGAAGAATACTGGGGACGTTCGACACTTAGCAAAAATTGTTATTGTATCAGCCGTGATGTTGTTACAGATTAATTGTACATGTGAATAAGTTGTTAAAATAGATGCAAGTACAAATCACAAATTCATAAAATGTTACTCACTCACCGGGACTTATTGCAGTTGAAATATTAAACATCAGAAGACAAATTATTGTTCTCATCCTGACCCAATAAGACCGAATTACACACCTTAAGTTGCAACCGAGAATTGACTAAATTGTACGGTCAGAATTGCTGAAATTTTATCGGTACATATTCAACAGAGCAGTAATAATAATTTACACTCCCGTTGTTGAAGTTATTGACAACTGTCACATAAATATGTCTCAGCAAAAATGCAACAACCAAACAGACATATTTCACGTCTGACACATATACAGTTACCTGTTGTTAAAATGTTCAAAAAGTAAAATATGACTCTCAAGCTCCGATAAAAAACAGGAAATATGAAGGAGTGAAACATTTCACATTGGTGACTCCTTAAACCTTATGCGAGATGAGATTGAATCCACCTAAGATCAGATTGAACTGAGCATAGGAAAACTAAAAAAACATGGAAAAACTCGTTTACCAGGATGAAACCTTTTATAATCATCTTTGATCAGCTACCATGTTGTCAGCCATCTTGGATGTTAAGGGTAACCTAAAATCACAAATGGTAGAGCCATGGCAGCCATTTCTATTTTACTTGGTAATGACTAGATCTAGTAATGCTAGCAACATGTTGAAGTTGAAGATTGACTCAAACCTTGTGGTGTTTGGTTTTTGTCTATGTTGGCTGTGTGAGTGATGGTAGCCACTTTTGTGACTTCTGGTAATGACTACCATCCAAGTTGGCCAACAACATGTTGAAGTTGAAGATTGACTTAAACTTAGTGCTGTTCAGTATTTATGTTAATGTTGACTCTGTGGGTAATAGGAGTTATTTTTGTGATTTCTAACAATGGCTACCATCCAAGACAGTCAAAGACAGTTACCAAAGTTCGCCTGTACCCAAAGTGGAATTTTGAGCTAACATTGAGCTTTTTTCAAATTTCAAATTTTGACACTGAGTAATCATTACATATCTTGAAATTTCTCAATGTCAGTTGGATCTCCTGATTGACATAAATAATTATAAACAATCACTTTTCAGCAAAATATTGCTGTTCCCTTAAAACACTTAAAAATGTAAAAAAAAATTCATAGATGTCCATTCTAAAACTCCAGTCAGAATCTTTTGATACCCTCACATATTTCAGAATTTTTTGGGGTTACTGTAGGGATCATTACAGATTTATGAGATAGAAATTTTTTATTAGTGTATATAAACACTTTACAGATTTAAGACAAATTTTGTTGGTATTCTTATGATTCGAACCACATTGAAACATTAAAAAATATTTGATTTAAGCAGAAATATTTAAATATTTCAAACAGAAAATAAAAATTTTCTAAAAATTTTCAATTTAAAATGTTTAAATGAAAAATTAAAATATCTCAATGTGCTTCAGATACCTCACTAACAATAACAAGAATGTCTTTCAGTCGAAGTTGTACCATCCGCGTAACACATAGATTAAAAACATTTACAATTGACAGAAAATTGATTTCCTTTCATTTAACCATGATATTGAATTACCTTGACCTTCAAATGACCTTGACCTTTTAGGTAAGTTTATTGGAATATAAGCATATAGAAGTAAAGCTCAGGGAAATATGTCTTTGTTCATTTGACCTTGACCAAATGATTTTGATACTCAAAATTGACCTAGATATGATCAAGATGTATCTGTGCACTAAAAATCAAGTTTCTAACTGTAGTGGTAACAGACACACTGAAACACAGTCAGAAAGACAGAGTTGACTGAAATTATTACCTATCCGCATTCACAGATGGTAATTATAAGTCTATTGAATTAGAATACCGAAATTCTGCACAAAAAGACAAAGAGAAAAAGTCAAAAACTGGAAAAAATTGTTATCTCCAGACGTCCATGGTGAAACGTTTGTTACAATGTTCTGACTTACAACAAGGATTTAGTGATATTCCTACATATGTTTTCCGAGGGATTCTTTTAACGTGACAACTGTGTAAGAATATAATATTTCTTTTGAAGGGTAAATGCAATAAATCTTTTTGACATTCTAATAAATTTCTTCACTCTTACAATTCACATATTAATATTACCCACTTCGGTGGGGAACCTACAATACTTTTTTCTAAACTAAATTAAATTGTTGCAAAGATAACGCTGACCTGCACATTTTAGTTTTCCAATTATCACAGCTAAATGTTTTGAGTTCATATTACAAACTGTACTACAACCTGTGAATGAAATAAAGAACAACTGCCAAGAGAATTACAATGTCACAGTAATTTTTTATCCCTGAACTCCTGAGAACTGTTCGTCCATTAAGAGGCTGTGTAGGGCGGAAGTTGTTCTGCATGCTCACAGGTGGATTGGAATCGAAATTCACTGTCCTGAATTTGGCCAGCTGTAAAAAACATATCACAAAATAAAAAAGATATTTCATAAATTATCTTTTTATAATTTCATGTTTTGCGAGCTCTTCGAAATATTTAGCAAGATAGATATGAAATCTCTCCACCTTTGGCCGTTGGTCCCTTTGCGGGAAATACTTGCTTCTAGTTAACTGGACCATCCATGTTTCTTATCTTTCACGGGCGTGTATTGGCGCACTTTCAGTGCAAGTTTATGAACTCAAGTTTATTACCGACCACGTAGGTACGAGGGGAGGTAATGTTTTCAGAGGTGTCTGTCTGTCTGTCCATGAGGGAGGGGGTAGGCACTTCCTGCTTAGGTATTGTCCGGGTTATATCCTGTCCAGGTCTTGTCATGGGGCAGGAAGGCTCAATACCTCCTGTCCAGATCCTGGTGGTGGGTATCCTAGCTAAGTGACTATACTCATCCTCCCTCCTCACCCATAGCTAGCATGATTAGGACGAGGGGCTGTGGTCAGTATTGCCTCATTTCTGTTAATACGAGGCTGTCTTGTTTTCTAAGAATGGTTAGATGCAGGTTTTACTGAGATGTGCGAGTCAGGATCAAACTATTCGACGTTTTCGCAAATAACACAATTCTGATACATTTTGTAAAAACTTGACATCGATCAGTTTTAAAGTGTTTCAGCAAAATATAAATTTGGCTCCAGTGGGTGAACGCACAACATTGACCATCATTGTTTTAGTCTGACGCTTATCCAACTCTGCTGATCTATGATGCCTTGCCAGTCTCAAGGCTATTAGACCCTTATGAAGTCATGCTGTATTGAATCTAGAAATGATTCAAGTCAAAAAGTTAAGTGGTGCTTGAAACAAAATTTATTCAGCTTAAAATTTCATATTCAACACATGTCTGAACAGACTTGCACAAGCATCAGGCTTCTAAACCAGTGATGGACAGTGTGATGGACGCAAACTTCCAATGCACAGAAAAAGGTTTATTGTAAAATTTGTAAATTGACTGAAAAACTTATGTGTCACTTGTAAATTGTATTGTTTGGTATTTCATTTAAGGTATTTGGATTTTCAAAGCTTCTGAAACCACAGAAGTTATTTTCTAGAGACATACGGTTTCTTCGTTTTTGTGTAATTGAGAAGCTATGCTCATACCTGGACTTGTGAAATTTCAATAGGCGACTGGAAAACTGTCCAGATGACACTTTCGTAACAAGAAGGAGTAGTTAGACTGCCTTTGTATCTCCAGTATGACGTCAGGTCAGAGGGGAGGAGGGACTTCATGGGAAATGGTTTCATTTCCACCTCATTCCCTGCAAATAAAGGAAGCAGACAGATTTTAATTTTTTGAGTTCTCATTGTTCGCTTTTATTGGGGAAGGTTTCGAGGTCAAACACATGTCACGACACTGAAAACTCTCTTCACCAAATTGAGGTTACGCACAAAAGTGGCAATAATGGCAATATTGACATCAAAGGCTTTACTACACAAAAACAAAAAAACAAATAAAATGTGACCCCAGTGAGCATGAACCCGGGACCTCAGCCATTCAAATCTAACGCTCCCCTCTTTGAGCTTGTGAAGCATGTGCTACTAGGCATATCATTGAATTGTCTTTAGTTCCTGCACCACTTGAACCTTACACTTAGATCATTTAGTTAAAAGCAATAGAGCACGACCGTATGAAGATCTTAGATCTTCCAAGTAACACATGTCTCTGTAGCTCAGAGATGAGATTATTAGATCCAAATGGCTGCAGTCCCAGGTTCAATACTTACTGTTGTAACATTTTGTTGCTGGTTTGTTTTGTTTTCATATTTTCATTCTGATACTAATGTTGCCATTGTTGCCATTAATGGCTGCTTTGCGAAAACCTCGATGTGCAGCATATCATCCACAATAAAAGCTAGTAATGGTTCTTTTTATAGGACCAGTTAACAGATTACAATTTAAGAACTTTCAATCGAGTTTCTCTAAATAGATTTATCGAAAATACTCGATATCTACGGAAATGTCTTACCGCTAGTGGTTATATTTTTTAAATGCGTGACAATTTTGTCGAATGCATCATTGTGTCTGCCAACCTGGGGGTAGAGAATGTCGATAAAATCATTTCTTCTGTATCTTATTTTGCACAAAATACAAGTCATTGTAGAAACTTATTAATTAAGATTCTTAAAGACGTATTTTATGATACTGCAGGCCGAGCTCAGATGAAGGAATTGTTTGAACCTTGAAGAAGAATCCGAGAACAGCTAGACCTTCGTCCTTGTCTGCTGCTTCTGTGGTGGAATCATATGCTGAGGAGTAGTGGACAATATGCATCTGAAAGATTAAATTTTGATTCTAGTTATTTGCCTCATGAATGTGGTAGTAGATAATAACACAGTAAAGATTGTATTTCAAATTACGAAAGAGGTTTCCATATAATTTCTTTGGAGCCAATCCACTCTACGGGAAGTTCAGTAAATTCTGCCATCTGCAAGGGGGAGGGCTGGTTTTCGTGTTCATTTTTGGTGAAATATCCACAAAAATATGAAAGTCATCCAAAATCTTTTATTTGGCCAATGTAGCTCAGATGCCCAATGAGATATTGAAAAATAATATTGGCAACAATCATAGGTATCTTTGAATTTTCAGAACCACATGTTTTTTCGAGATCAGTAAATTTTGATCTGGTTTGGACCAGTTTAGACAGTCAGTAAATTCTGGCTAAGAATCTATAACTATCCACACCATTGTTATTCCCATTGGAACTGAATAAATTTGCAGCAGGTAAGTGTTATGAATCAGTAAATTCTGTCTAAATCTGAAAACATCAGGTAGGCAGAATTTGCAGTCAGAATTTATTGATCCTTTGAGTATTTCTTGGACATTTAGCTCATTTACAAGCTGAAATTTTGAAATATATGGCTATGTAGCTTGAATCTACTCATTATGCATGTAATTTTATGTAGGAATTGACAGGATTCAATCACTGGCTAATTCTGCATGTGTTGAAATATGAAATTCCCATAGAATTTGCATTGGAGCATTTAAAACATCTAGACATAATTTACTGAAATCCCTGCAAATGGCAGACTTTACTGAACTTCCTGCATGGTACTATAAAGATAAATCATGAGGTAGGGGCATTCTCAAAGAGAATACCTGCACCAAGGGATTTATCTGATTGAAATAATGACACATTGATTGCTATTAGAACTCAATTGATCTATGAATGGAGATGAAAGGCTTACCCCTGACTCCATTGTTGTGTGTGTTGGTCTGCACGGTTCATTGATTTTCACAGGTGCTTTTCTTTGAAGACAATTACTATGTACATTTTTACTCAGTACAGTGGTTGCATGTGGTCTATTGGTGGGGTAGTGCATCATTTCTTCTTGCATTTTGTAGTGAAAGCACATATTTCTCTCAATGACATGATGTATCTAGATCTAATGTGTTCAAATTGCTTCCGATTTTTTGTGCAAAAAATCAGTGTGGATATATTTGAAACTGCATGGCATCATGTGTCCCATGTCTTCAGAATGTCATTAATGTGGAAATAAGCTGTGTACAACATTTAAAAGTGCTTGAAATTTGGGTGCAAATAATTGGATTTTTAACTACATTCTGCCCTGGCCTTCTTTGATTTTATTGTTATTGTCACCTGACCTGAATGCAGTACTGTGATTGGCTGTGAGAGAATCCAAAACAAGGCTTAAAATGAGGTAAAAAAAATTCATAATTTTCGAAACTTACAAAATTGTCATTTTCTTCTGTTCTAAACCAGATATAAGGGGTGTTTCACAGCATAATATGTAGATACTAATGTCAGCTTCATTGTGTTCAAATTTAAAGATGCAGTATCTCATATTTCTGGCAGAAAAAGTGACTGTAATTGCACAGGCAAATTTTTGCAAATTTTCATTACTATGTGCTTCACAGGTGTGAGTGCTTGCCTTTCAGTACAGTGACCTTTGTGGTCTCGGATGCCATCATGGCATGTTTTTATTGTTGGCCACAACAATGGAGGTGCTTCTACTAATTGCATGTAGTTACAATAATGTCTGGAGGGCATTCTGGAAAAGAAAGCCCTCCAAAGACAATGGAACTTCACGCTGAGAGTGATTTCAAATCAGTGAAAGGGCGAGGTTGAAATCTTCTCATTGGCACATTTTGGCGGGCAACGACCAGAGAATTTAACTTGAATCGGATTGGGCAAATAAAACTCCAGAAAGAAGAGGACAACTTGATGATCAGTTTGTATTGCCAGTTTGTATTTTTCCATTGACAGTTATCATTTCATTGCTAAAATGCTATCTACCTCCATGGGATATGGTATTCCGTCGACTGTGTGTTCTGATCCCTTGGAGTCATCACTTCCCCAGTGAAAGTGAAACTGAGCCGCATAGTAGGTTGTACGCAAGCCACCTCCTGACACAGAATATGCCTTGGAAACCGTTGATGACAATTCATTTTCAACTGTACAAAATTAACAAAATTTCGTGTCACAGTACGCAAACTGGAAGGCACCTGGATCCGAAAAACTAGAGTTTTCAAAAAGTTTTTAATGTGTTTGTGTTGGATACCATGACCGATGATTCCCAATATTGATATTTACGAAGGCGTTGCAGAAGTCAGTGTTTTTTATGTTCTCCACAAAACATTGTCTCAGTGATTAATCGTTCTTGACATAATCGATTTCCCCAAATTCATTCCATATCAAGCGTTCAAATGTAAGTTTAGTCTTCTAGAAACTTATTGCACTCATTGCCCGTAGCAAGTGACAGAATGGTTCAAATAGTTTGAGATTCGCTGTCGGACTTACACACATATTGTTCTGAGAGCGGCTAGAATCCCAAAGTTATGTAGTACGTATTAGTAATACTGTAAATATTCTAATCAGTTAATCCTTTTAGGCTTAGATAAGGAACAAGCATGGTACTCCAGTTAAAGTGTATAATCATTTATCACATAGTCAACAGTTACAAAGTAAAAGTTGAAGCTGTTCCAACTCAGACTTTGAGTAGCAGCTGGGAGG
>JBCAUG010592370.1:0-14372 GCA_038406175.1 Haplosyllis leylae | reverse complement strand
TAGCAGGGCACACTGTGTATACCCACTGTGCAGGGTTTACTGCTGCTCTTGCAAACTTTCCATTTTTTTACTTAAAAATTTTTGTATAATCTTCCTGAAATTTCTAGTCGTCCATCTGGACGACTAGATCTGAAAATCAGGTTGCCCGGAAGGAAATCTAGTCGTCATTGATGACTGGACGAGTGTTATTTTCAGCTCTGAGTGGAGGGGACCTATGAAGGCCTTTTGCAGCTGTGTGAACGCAGATAAGGTGGGGATTGTACTTGCTGGTGGTGGGGACAAATCAGCACTAAATGTCCTAAATGAACTTTTTAAACTTTTTACACCATGGCATGGGGTGGTGGGGAACGAAAAAGTAGTTGAAAGTGGATGGGCGTGAGGCCTCGTGCCCCGGAAGCGATGCTAATAATATGCCGAGGCGATTGATTGCCTCGGGGCGCATAGGCCTCGCGCCCTCCCCTTAACGAGCCACCTGGTGAAACCTGATATTTTTATTTAAAATGTAATCGGGATGAACCGGACTTCATATTCTAACAGCAATGTAAGCTCGAAATGACTGGGTGGGGCGGGATTTTAGCAACATATTTTTTAAACTGCAGAAAATGACTGTCCTGGAAATCCCAACTTTCAGGTGTTTTCTGACGTCTCCTAAGAGCAAATGGTGCAAATGTCTGTTCAGTGGACTTGTTTCATGAGTTCGTTTTAAATTAAAACTCATCATGATATCTCGAATGAAGCAACCTGTGGACTTCTCGGTATTTAGTGGTATATCATTAGGCTTCAGTTTTATTACCGCCCGCATCCGAAGGATGGGGGAAGGTATATAGTAGTTTCAGTTTGTTTTTCAGTTCACAAGGGGAGGGGGTACTCAGATCATACATGTAGCCAGGAGGGTCTGGCCAGGGGGGTGTACTCAGATCATACACATAGCCGGGGGTATGTGGGGGTCTGGCCCGGGGGGGGGGGTATTCAGGCCCACAGCTGGGGGGTACTCAATCCCACAGCCAGGGGGTACTCAGTCCCACAGCTTGGAGGGGGGTACTCAGCCTGGGTCCCCCAACCCCGCATAGGACAACACAGCCAGCGCTTGCTACGCGGCGGGCGGTATGCCTCTTGCGTTTACGCAGGAGGACTTTCTTGTTTTAACAATTTCTGAACTACATATCTTGGGTATTGTAAAAGAGTCACATTTGCTCTAGAAAAGATGGATCACAGAGGACGTGCGCCGTCCCCTTCTCGGCCCCAATTTCTTCATTTTCTTGCAGTTTTCGGGGGAAATTGAACAAATGGGGTGTGTCCCCGGTCTGGATCCGCCACTGGCAATGACAGTGAAATAACGTTATTGTATTGTGTCTTCAGTGTAATCGTCTTGTCACTCAAACATTCAGATGCCACTTTCAAGTAAGAACATTGAATCTTAGAAAATTCCACGAGCGCAGCATATATTCATGGGAATGAATTAACACAATTCAGCATTTGAATGATAGACCGGGCTGTCAGCTGGTGCAGCCATACTGGATTTCAACAACATATTTTGTAACTTGTAAACTGCAGAAAATGTATATCTTCATTTTTTCAGACGGGGAAAGACAATGAATTTACCATAATCAGTTAAAGTTATGTGGTTACACTAGGAATGTATGTCCAACACAGGGTACATATTACAGTCTAAATAATAGAGGGATATACATGGGTTGTGGCAGGATGTTGTTACAACAGTTTCGTACACATTTAGCCATGAAATAAAGTAAATTTTCAATATGAAAGTTGTGTTTTGTAGCCATAAAAGACTGGTGGTTGTCCAAACTGATGACCATTCAAAACAATTTTTGCAATACATGTACCTGAAAATCCCAAATTTCTTAATCAAAGAGCTTAAGGATACATTCTAATCAATAGCGCCGGGTTATTGACCTGTCATGGAGAAGTTTCACTGAATTCAATCACGCCAATTTAATGAGTTGGTAGTGAATTACATTTTTAGAAAATCATGCAAGCTGCATTTTGAAGTCGCCCCGTTGAAAATTGTTCGAGCGAGCAAGCAGTATATGTACGATGATGTCGGTAATGAGTACCTGGATTGTATCAGTAGCGTTTCACATGGTAAGTGTCACCGTTAAAAATTAACCTGCTTATTTTTTATACTAATTTCCATCGTACGTTTCATACAATCTGTAGTTAATTTGAAGGACCAGACTTGGGTAAAGTGAGCTATGAAATTATTTTGTAAAACGTAAAGCGTCTTAGTGGATTCAGTAAAGAAGTACAAACACATTTTCATAGGAAAAAGAACCAAGACATCTGACATGCATTCTTTCCGTTTTCAGTCGGACACTGTCATCCCCATGTGGTTAGTTGTGGACAGGAACAAATGGCAAAACTGTGCACCAGCACCGGCTTTCTTAGTGATAGCTTAGCCTTGTACACCAAGCGGTTAATAGAAACATTACCTGAAAAATTGTGTGTTTGCTACTTTCTAAATTCCGGGTGAGTTGTTTTGTTGTACGCTGTCATAAATACATACAACAGATATTTTAGTAAATGGGTGAATCTATCAAACATTTGTTTTCCTTACCCATTATGTATGTTTGTCTTAACGAGTCCCAATCGAACCGTTTTACATGATGTGGTTTGGCTGAATAGTTCCTGGACATGAACAGTGTACTGGAGAAATCCATGACAGATTACCTTCCTGAACTGCCAATTTTTAGTCGGGCCGTCTCAAGAGCGGAGGAAATTATCTGGTCACTGTGATGTCCGTCCGTCAGTCCATCCGAGGAAACTTACAAACATTTTCTCATTTTCAAAATTTTATCAGATTTCAAAAATTCCAAAACTAAAATGTGTTTCAGGGCATTCTGAGTAACATTGGTTCTCTGCTCATTTCACATAATATATGTTCGGGCCCCCTTCATCTCCACGTGGCTTTATCTCTTCATCTGCCTTTGACTCTTTTTATTTTAATCACTTCACCTAAAGCATGGGTACAGTTAAATTAAATCACATAATCAGATGGAGCGCGACACAGTGCTGGTAGGAATTCCTGTTGTTTCTCGGACAGTCGATTTACGTTCAAACCAGTCCTGAACGACCAACATTCTATTAAAAAAGCAAAGAATTTCCATCAACCGCCTGGTATCACACAAACCAGCAGATGTATTGTTCTTTTCCGCAGTCGTAAAATTTATTTATTAATACTTGTCTCTTATTAATATTAAAATTGTGATCTTCCTAGATAAAAGCCATTTTTGTGATCATCTACGAGAGGTAGTTTCTGTTCATCATAGAGGATAGGATGAACACAGGTAATCTCAGCAGATACTCTCAGACTCAATTAATTAATTCACCTCTTTGATGTTTTAAGATCAGAAGCCAATGACCTTGCCCTGAGACTGGCTAAAGCTTACACAGGTTCAGAAGACATCATTTGTGTCGACAAGTAAGTGAAAGATTTTTGATATGATTGTGCCACAGAATAATTAGGGTAAAAGTTCCTCTCTGCTTTTTTGTGAATAGGCAATGGAAACCATCGGGCTTTTAGCATTGTTTGACCTTCTCGAAACAATATGATCCCTTATTAAAACTTTTAATCAAAGAGCAGTTTTTGACACTTACAATAATTTACTCTAAACATTGATTGGGTTGTCCGGCCATCTTTCCTTTACGACTAAAAATATTCTGGCGACAAGAAGGAATTTTTAATAGCAAAATTGATTGTACGGTTTGCAGTGAGTTTAATATTTTGGACTGACTATTCATAACATTAGTTACTTCAAGATCAGTGCGCCTTTGTCCTTGCTTTATTTCCGACTTTTCCTGAGGTAGTGACGTAGTCCGGCACTTTGCTGGATATTTTCGCCGCGATGTAGGTATCTTAGGCACCTCATTTTAAAAAAACACCTGTTTTCAATTTAAGTAATTATTTGTTTAGAATTTAACATCATAATTTTATTATTTACCAGATGTTTAAAAAATTATATTGCGAAATTGACCATCGAGAGGGAAAAAATCAATGGTTGTATCTGCCACCTGAGGTCATTTGTGACGATAAGCTTCTTCTGTGCAGTAAAAGTCTGATATAAGAGATAAACTTCGTGTTATTACTTGATTAAGGCAAGGTCGGAATTTGCATGTTTGTGAACTTTTATGAATCCCTTTCACATGAACTGATCACGATTTTTTCCAGAATGAATATTTACTATTTCGTGACTTTGCTTCCTACTATTTTCTGGACAAGCAAATCATACGAAAATTTGCTGAAATGCAACAGTAATGCTTAATTCTGTGCATTTCTGTTCTCCTGCTCTAAAAACAATGTTTACTAACCAGGCGTAGAATAGTTGATTGACCCGAGATAAACATAGATCATCACTGGAAGTTATGCAACAGATTCAAGGCAGTTTAAAGTTATAAAAAAAAAATCCCCCGACAGCTGCCCCAAACCGTGTGCTCCTACCTCAGCTACCAATGGGAGAAAGGTTTCCAGATTCGTAGTTGGATGTTTAAGGATGTTCTGGGTTTTTACTGTGGGGTCGCTCAAGGCAGAGCACAACATATTTTTTGTGTACAGCGCGAATATGTATGAAATACGGATTTGGACAAAGTCGAAATTAGAAAATTGTTTTGTGACACCTCAAATATTTCAATACAGAAATCTGTTTCAGGTAACTTTGGTTTTAAAAAAAAAAATGGAAAAATGTATGTTTAGTGATTCTGACCAACCTCGATTTTTGCGATGTTTAATTTAATGTTAAAATAAATTAGACCACAATAACTTATACCTCTTTCCACTCACGCGTATACACACCAAAAAATATGTGCTGTGATTATGAATCAATTGTATGTGAAAGAAAGATATGGTACAGCAGGAATTCAAACTACCCAGTCAGCTCAATGCGTATTACCAAGAAGTGGGAAATAATGATAAGAGAATTTTAGGCAAATCTGTCTCAGCAAGTCTTGGCATGAGGAACATTTGACTTGCGCTCACTTGTGAGAATACATTTTATGATGCGTTTTCTGGAGTTTTGCTCTCCTTGGTTGGTCGAAAGTTGGAAGGACCACAATTAGTTGCCCTTGGTTACCATTGGTTGTCCCTTAGCAACTACCCCCTGGGTGGCTAATAACAGGAGATACAAAATTTGAGAGGACTGAATACCATTATTTTTCAGTAACAACCATAGCAGCCACTAAATGGAACTCTTTTACTCCTTGATATTTTATTTTAATATGTCCTGTAATGTACATATCTTACTTGAGATAAATAAAATACTGGGGATTTTGTCTGGATCTAAGAATGTACACTTGGTCAGGAAATGTGTTGATTCGGTGCACCTTTTTTCTTTTTAGTGCCTTTCACGGTAATTTAGACACCTTAATGGACATTAGTCCCTTGAAGTTTAAGACGGGACATCGATTGAAAAAGGATCATGTTCACGTGGTTTGTACTTCGTTCTCTTCCACGAACAAGCAGTTTCTTTCACGTCAGGGTGCCTACAGCTATTGGAAATTAGGGAAAATTGGAAGGCATTTTTCCAGTCTGGGAAAAGTCAGGAAATTTGGCTTTTTTTCAAAAATCAAGGAATTTTGATGACACAACATTTTTTAATAATAACATATTTTCACTACTGAGTGCATAGACTAATGCCATTAAATGTGCTTCTTTACCTTTCCAGCCAACTTTTCTGTATGTGTGTTTTTTGTTAATACACACACTGGGTAGTAAGTGGAGGCCATTTCAAAAAATATTATTTATTATTCAGATGTTTCTGGAAAAATCAGGGAATTCCATCAGTCACGTCCCTTACCGTCTCGCACTTTCTCTCTTTGTTGAAAACAAACCTGGCTGAATCAGATAATCATGTAAATCAAAATAAATGTCTCGGCGGGATATTTGTAGAAGCAGGTGGAAAGGTTGTGTGTTCATCTTAATGGATTTACTTACAGATTTAAGAGAATGAGTTTGTATTTCCAGGCTCCCTGTCCGGATACTTATAAAGGTTTACACAGAAAAGCACCGGGACTACAGGATCCTGGTTTGGCCTATGCTGATGAAGTGAGGCGTATTATTCAGAAAGCACAGGCCGGGGGCAGGCAGGTAAGTTCAGACATCCTGCTTAGTTTTCAGAAAAAAAATATTCATCAATTTTATGCAAATTCCTGGGGGGTTTTTGTCAAAGATGGAGCCCATAAAATGCGAAAAAATTCTGTACATGTATTTTACCTAAAACTACTGATGTTGGAATTGTCAATTTGCAATTGAGCCTTTTTAGGTGGACATTTCCAATGACACTGCCTCTTTTTGAAAATAAGACATAACATTTGTGTCGCATCATTTTCTTGTACAATGGGAAGACACTGTTGTGAAACCATTCATACAGTTAATTCTGTTACCAGTTACACATCTTTTATGTGTAGAAGTGGTCACATCGGCACGTAAAAGAGGAACACAGTGAAGTTCGTCATAAATATTGAGCATGTCAGTGTTTTGTAAGGAAGGCATTAATGTTGACCGCCAGCGATCAGTGACAGTGAAAACATACTCTGCTATCAATATGTTATGATTGGCAAAAAGGTGAAACATTAATGCCTCATATGAACACCAGCTATGTGTTGTTTCCTTGTGGAAATGTCATGCACTCTCACACAACTCAATTTCTTGCCAAAGTGCTGGATTTTCCACTTGGGTTGGGCACCGCCCACCCACATCCCCCCATTTCCGAGCTGATGAGAAATACTCCATTTTAATAAACGGTATAAAAATTTCACAATTCCAAAAAGAAAATATCGTGGATAACTGACTCAATTACCGGAGATCATTTGCAGCCCACTTTCAACTGTAAATAGAAGCCCTTAGGCTCAAAAATGAAAAATTGACTTAGTATTTACCGCCCGCATTCGGAAGGATACGGGAAGGTAATGTTTTCACAGGTGTCCCCCCGTCCGGGGGCCGGGGGGGGGGGGGCATCCCTACTCATTGGTCCCTGGTCTTTTCACTGGTCGTGTCCAAAGTCCTGTCTCAGGTCCTGTCCCAGCCAGGATAGGGTACTCCCATCCCCCGGCCAGGATAGGAGTACCCACCAGCCAGGATACGGGTACCCCACGCCCTTAGCCAGGAGGGGCTGGGGGTACCCCTCCTTATCCTGGTGTACCCCCCCCGCCTGGTTTGGGTACCCCCCCCCCCTTCCGACCAGAATAGGACGGATGTGCGGCGCGGGCGGCATGATTCTTACGTTTACGCAGGAGGACTTTCTTGTTTTGACCAATGGATTAGCAGATTAAATCCAATGTTAAAAATATACCTTTTTCCATTTAGAAATTTTATCACAATTTACAATTGTAAAAACTAAATTTTTGGACTTGCGTTCTCCAAATTAAAAAGAAAAAAGAAGTAAATTTTATGGAACCAGCTTGACCAAAGTACACATTAAATAGAAAACTTAGTTTTTAAATGTCTGGCATTTCCAATTTCGAAGCCCATCAGCCCCATGGTGTTAAAATTTAACAGATACTAAGGGCTATTTCTCATCTGCAAACCCAGGGCTACGATAGGAGAATCTTCCGTTGTGAGTGACTGCTGAATGTTGCTGAACGTTTCATAATGCATAACTGCTGTTAAATGTTATAAGGAAATGCCTTTAGTTTCAAATGTTTGGTGTCTCCTGTTTTGAAAGTCGTATCATCCACGCAACCAGTGTAGATGTGCTTGCTTTACAGATTGCAGCTTTCATTAGCGAACCTATGTGGAAGGCGGCCGGCGTTATCCATGCTCCAGCAAATTACTTCACTTCCGTTTACAGGTAACGTATTGGTCGATTCCCTTTTGGCCTTTCTTTCCCTTGCGACGTCGAATACTCTCGGGTTGGTTTGGAATGGTGTGTGAAACACAAACACTACTTCTTATTAGCTAATTTCCAGGGTTTTTCTTCGTCTTGGGGTCGTTGGGTTTGAAATTAGTTGAGGGTTGTCAGTAGATCCTTCCTTAAAATGTTTTTCAAATGACATAAGGCCTTTCCAATATTTACCCTTCCTTACACCCAGGACAGACACCTTCCGAAAACCAGTCCCACTGATGCACTGTTCAAAGAGATAGTTCTTCTTTACATCCACGCAAAATTATTATTTTATGCTGATGGGCCATAAAACATCTTGAGTTGGGTTCGTTAGCTTTGCTAGATGTAAAGTTCATTGTTGAAACTGGTAAGTTTTTGTTTTCAAGTTTATTCTAAACGTTTAACGTTCTTTTCATTCCTGCATGATGCCTGATGTTGTTTCTTTACTCGGTTGTTAATATCATCTAATTAACCGTTTACTATGAGGATAGGTACGCACGTCTAATAGTACAAAGGGATTCCTCAATAAAGGTCACTGTCATTGGAAGTCAAACTAAACTTCTTCAAATCTATTCACAAAAGTAGAATCAGTAATGTTAAGAAAAAGAACGGGGGATATGTTGCTTTTTTTTTTGTTACCCAATTTTTACATTTTGAGGAATTCATGAATCTTTATGGCTGTTCATTGTCCTTTTTGCATGCTTGCTTCATTAATAATAAATATAACTAATGCATACGTTTATGGCTGCAAGATACCGTGAAAATGATGGCAGTATATTCACTGTTTTTCATTTGTCACAGTGTCATGCCCCCTGTACGTGACGCACAAAGAAGAGAAAAAGGCTACGTATTTAGATTCGTGAAACCATGTGATGCTGGACGGCATTGCTGTGTTTGACTTGTGACATTAGGGACAGAACCTTTTTTCCATCGGTTTCTGTCCCACGTTTTGTTGTCAGAGTACGGTAAAATACATGTTTCAGAAATTTTTCAATTTATTTCGGGTATTCTGGACTCATAAGTTTAACTGGAAGCCCACTATTGAATGAAGAAGAGCTGCTTGTTGGTTATTGTAGATAGCTGCATTCATTTGTGAGTGTAACATGCTCAAATGTGGGGTGGTAATACCTCCAGCTGGATATCTACAAATCACTTACCGGTATGTACAGTTCGTTAGACAAGCAAGAAAAATAATGAACTCGAGGGAAATTTCTGCTTTGTGACCGTTAATTATTTCAAATAAAAACAGTTCACGCTTTAAGGGGAATGACTTTTTTCATTAAAATTCAATGACATTGTGAACATTTGGAAAATATTTGTTTAACCTTGACCTTGACCTTCCGGGAATGGTTATTTCACCCGGAAAAGAATTCTGATTTGGTCACAAAACATCAACTTATAAATGGCCGTGAAAAGTGACTTTAAGAGACCGAATATTGGATCTATTCACATGAAAGAGTGCCTGTAAATCCTAGTTTACCCAAAGTTGGAAAATAAAGCTGAGGTTCTAATGTAAAGTCCTGAAATTTGTGGGATTTAAATCTGTCGTGGGAGACCATGAAAAGGTAGCTTTGTACGAAATTTGAATTTGAACAGTTGCGAAGCAAGTGTAGTACTCCATGTCTTGAAACGGTAATACATTAATACCAAGGAAAGGGCTGTTTCGACAAATCGTAGGCGTTGCGATGGAGCGCGGGGGTAGGGGAGTGTAGGTACTCACTCCGAACGGGCGGGGGGGGGGGAAGAGGAGATAGGGAGTTGAGTTTCCACGTATTTCCAATGACCCTGGTGTAAGAGTGTTCCCTCATCATTTTGATATCCAAATCAGGCACTCGTGAAATATTCATTTCTGCGACTTTTTGAAATCGAAACAGAAAGAGTACGAAGGATTTTCTGACGTAGATCAGCAGATTTGAGGTTTTTTCAGAAATAGAGGAAAGCTGCTTCCCTTCAAGGACGCCGTGAACTTAATATATAATGACTCTGCTTAAGGTCAGGATAATTACACAAAATCCTTATTATCACAGCAGCAGTTCATAACGTTAATTTGAGGGCTGCTTTAATAATTCAAAGAGAACAGTTTGCATCTGTTGAAGAATGCCAATGTATTTTTAGAACAAACAAGTACATTTTTTGCTTTGTATAATCCGCGTTTCTTGAACTATATTTCCTTAAAGTCTACCTCGTCCTAAGCTCTTACACGCTTAACCCAATTATATTTTGGATGAAGAGGATGGCAGTCGTCCATTAGGTGATGATCCTTCAAGGTCGGATATTTCATTTCTAAAGACCGGCCTTAATGTTCAAAGTAAGAAGATCATTACTGAACTCACGAAGTTTGAGAGAGAACGAGAGTAGTTGTTACAGGCGATAAATAGGAAAAAGATATGAAGGTGATCCTTTGGCTTTCAGAATTTGTACGCTTTATCCCTTGTTACCATGGAGATACAGAATAGGTAGAAATTATACTAAATTGAAACAAAACGTTTGAACGTGTTTGATTAAATATGATGATGTGAATATAGTGGTATTTTATTTCCCGCTTCCCGTGTAATGTAAGAGTTTTCAAGGATATTTCTTTGGATAAGAATCGAACTGACGTAGGTTTTCTTAAATAGCAACCCATGGAAGAAGTAAGTGTTTGCACTGAACCTGAGATAATTGTAAAGAATTTTAACAGATCATTGAATAATACAGGGACGGTTACTTTCAGTGCACCTGTTTACCCTCCAGAATTAGAGAAATATGCTTTAGGGTCTGTTCACACGTACCGTGAAACTGCGTGTTAGCGTCAGTTTAACATTGTATCATTGTTGACGGCGAATGAAAGAGAAGAAGTAGAATCAATTTTAGAAAGTGCTGTTAGTGAATTTAGTATTGGATTTTAAGACTTGACCAGAAGAAATATTCCAATTCTGTATTGAATCATACAATTGGGACAACGGCAGAAAGCCATAGTACAAGTACAGCATAGGAAGGTTTAGGTCCAAAAGACTTTTCAGTCGCACACCACGAGAATATTTAAGCAAACATGGAAACTGCTCATATTTTTGTTACTTTATATTAAACTTGTAGATACGTGCGCGAGGCTGGTGGAGTTTGTATAGCGGATGAGGTACAGGTTGGACTGGGAAGAACAGGTGATCACTGTTGGGCCTTTCAGGACCACGGTAAGTTTTAAAAACTTGTGCTGGTGCAGTTGTTAAACAGTTACTATTCAGACTGGAATAAAAGACTAAGGCTAGTCGAAGTGATTAGGGTCAACGCGAGTGGATTACTCATTGTTGTGCATTGACCCACAGATTCCCCAATTTGTGCTACTCCTGCTTTTCTGTAGCAGGCAATGGTTGTAGCATTCTCCCGTGCATTGTCATCAGTTTTAGCTTTTTTGGGGGGTAGGGGCTTTAGGGGGAGACAGTTCTGAGTTGCTCAGCTGAAAGTGATCATGATAATGTATGGGCAGATGTCACAGAGTTCCCACTACTTCTGGAACTCCTGGAAAAATGAGAGAAGGATTTCCAGTTCAGGAATAATTCGTAATTTTATCAAAAATCTCAGAAAAGCTTCCATATTCTGACACTATATCCCTCTTTTTGAATTTACTCACTCCATAGCAGGTAAAGATGTTTGTAAGCCTACAGTTTGGAGCATGTAATAAAGTAAATGGAGGCGGCCAACGGCAATATCAAATAAATATGGAATTTTCTTCAACACTGTGGCGATTCTTGAAATGGAATTTTGTGAAGATTGAAGAGTGTAACTCCTGAGGCCACGTACAGTCTAGTCCTTCAGAAATAAAGACTTTTAAGATAGACTTTTCATTTCCATCCCCGTACGCAATTGTTTTAATCCATTGTATCATATAAATACTCTTGGAAAACATCCGGTCGATTCCCAATATTACTAGTCAAATTTAGCAACTTTATTTCTTTGTAATCTCTTCATAACATTTTTATCAACTTTTTCTACAGATGTGATTCCGGACATAGTGACCTGTGGTAAACCGCTTGGTAATGGACATCCCATGGCCGTGGTCGTAACGACGAAAGAAATTTCCGACTCTCTCGGAGAATTTAATACTTCTGTAATTATGTTTTCCCCTTAGTACTGTTGATTTTTTTAGCAAAGCAACCTCAGTTACGGGAATAGTTAAGCAAAAGGGGAAATTTTGGCAAAGTTCACCTGGTGGTGGAAGCGTTTTTATCATATGTCCCGTTTTGTCATTTCTTTTCCGTAGTACGGAGGTAACCCAGTCTCTTGCGCAATAGGCCTGGCAGTATTAGACGTGATGCATAATGAAAAGCTGATGAGCAGCGCTAAGTGTGTGGGACTCACCTTAATAGAAGGCTTCAGAAATATTCAAGACAAACATCCCATGTTGGGAGATGTCAGGTAAATTTGAGATAAAGTTATCCGAGAAAAATATGCCTCCAATTAGAAACAGTCATGCTGAGACCAAATTAAGTACGGTTTTGGTCATGTTTCATAATTTGATGCTGTGATAAGATACTTTACCGCAATAAGAGACACGACAGCAAATGTTTCTTTTCTTTTGCCGTATATTCACGTGATGGTTACTTCAACTGCAGCAGCATAAAGAATTAGTGTAATTTCTCATCAAATCACATTTCTGAACAGGAAGTTATTTACGTTGAAACAGCTTCCTAAAGGACCACTGTGGATCCAGGATATCCAGTGGGAGCGCCTACCTACGATTTGACCATTTTTCTGAAAACCGCATGAAAATGCAGGACCGGGGGGGGCGTCCCTTGCGTCCCCTAGATCCGCCACTGAGAACGACTCCAGATTTATCGCATGTTCGATTTAAGTATTTCTCTGACCGGATATGTAAACGTTCATTTCATTCAGGGGCAAGGGGATGATGGTGGGAGTAGAAATAGTCACGGACAAAGTTAGCCGAAAACCGGCTGGAGAAGCAGCGGAGTTACTTGCGTACAAGTAAGTTAGTTTTGTTTTATGTCTTTTGTCGGAGAACTGATAGCCGTGACTGCTTACGTTATATCGTAAATATTTTTGGGTTAAAATTAATGTTATTTTAAATTTGAATGAGATCAGTTTTAGCTTATGGTTCAAAATAGCAACATACAACAATTATGAACACGACTCTTTTTTTTTTCTTCAGAATGAAAGAAGAGAAGATAATTGTTGCTAATGAGGGACTGGACAAAAATGTAATAGCTTTAACTCCCCCAATGTGTTTCACAACGGACAATGCGCGCCGTGTTGTGCAGGCACTGGACAGATGTTTAACGGAGATAGAAAGTGGTACGTGCCCAGACGTCTTGCGCGGCTCCAACCTGGAGGTCATAGCAGAACCAACCGAGATAACAATTCCTGCAGAAGTGGTCAGCGGATCCAGAATAGACATAGACTCGGACGAAGATGGAGACTGCGGTGCAAAACGACCCAGATACGAAGATTTGGATTAGCGTGACCGAAGGCTTTAGAAATGACTGTGGTTCATTATCATGTCCACTATCGAAGATGGGACAAATTCCACATTGATATAATAACGTATTGGTGCAAGATTCGCGCTCATTGTGGTTTTAAAATGGTGCAATGATGTTTCACACTCTATTCTCGGGTCGTTCAACTTAGTGACCAATTTGTGGTTGAAATCATGTCCTTAATGAATATCTTGCCAATTCTAATTACCGCCCGCGGACGTAGTACGACGGGAAGGTAATAGTTTTACTTTGTCTGTCTGTCCACCACAGGGGGGGGGTACCCCAAACCATACACATAGCCAGGGGGTCTGTCAAGAGAGATCTGTCCAAGGGGGGGTACCCCAAACCATACACATAGCTGGGGGGAAAGGGGAGTGTATCAGGCCCACAGCCAGGGGGGGAAGGGGCAGGGGGAATTCAGGTCCACAGCCAGGTGTGAAAAGGGGGGTGTACTCAGGCCCACAGCCAGGGCGGAAAAGGGGTGAGAGGGTTACTCAGGCACACAGCCAGGGGGGAAAATTCAGGCTCACAGCCAGGGGGAAAAGGGGGTACTCAGACCCACAGCCAAGGGGGAAAGGGGGGGTACTCAGGCCCACAGCTGGGGGGGGGGAGCACTTGCTACGCGGCAGGCGGTATGCCTCTTGCGTTCACGCATGAGGACTTTCTAGTTCATATTAGTTTTTATGGAATAATTGCTGTAACTGAGTAACAAATTTCAGTAAATATTTTTATCAAAATTGACATTTGAGTAGGTTTTTGATTGTAAAAATGTACAAAATCTGGTGGCAGCTACAACTCGTAGAATGACTCATGACACTGTTATTTGTAAGCGATCGTCTTAAAACAGAAATTGGTAGCTATGTGCTGCTTGCTTCAAACAGAGAGCAAGTGTTGGCTTAAATTTTAATTGCAATACGACTTTTAATTGTGTTCGTATTTACAAATGATCCTTGTTGTGACATGGCGGTCCAAAAAATGTGAAATTACCCATCGCATCACATTTACTCACAAATACGAAGGTAGTTTTAAACTGGCTAAAATTTATTTGTAACGTAAATACATACTCATTCGG
>JBCAUG010592259.1:0-14373 GCA_038406175.1 Haplosyllis leylae | reverse complement strand
AGTTCAAACCAGTTTTATCAATCACTAATTTCTGACTCTCCTAATGTTACTATTGCAAATCCCATTGAAGTCAGTTAGTTCTGACACCCTTTCAGAAATTAGTGAAGAAAGTTTAAGTATCAGAATTACTGATTGGACATTATTCATAAATTTTTGAGCATGTGCTTGTTTTTATCATTTCTAACCTATTTCTAAATTGATAACTTGAAAAATGGCCACATCACTTGGATCACAACACTAATATACAATTTTTCTTGCAAAAATTACTTCTGTAAGGTCAGCAGTGGGGGCTGCACCATTCAAAATCTGAAATCCCCATAGACTTCCATTGTAAAGCTCTTGTCAGAAATTAGTGATATTTCCGTTTTAGTCCGAATTTTCTGAAGTACCTGCAGGGTGTATATTACTTGCAGAACACATCACGCAAAAAACATTTCTCAAAACAAGTAACTTACTCCGCTTTTGTTTTGAAACTGGACCAAGTCTTGCCATTTTGACATGATTTCGAAATGATTTTTCGAGGGTGGACATTATTCCTCCAATTGACCCGACACGCCGTATTGGTGTGTCGCGATAGTTAATAATTTGAGTCCTCTTTGACCATGCTATTTCTTTAAAGAATTAAGTTTTCTGTTAGTTTTAGGGCTGTGCTTCTTTTCAGAAATGTTTCTGTTTGCAGTTCTAATCATGCTAACCTCCTTCGTGCAATGTTCAAACTATGCATAAAAACACTTAGTAGCTTTGAACACTCTGAAACCAAACATCTCTGAAAACAAGCACATTCAGACCTGTATTTTTCTTCAAAACAAACCCTATTAATTTCATAATTTTGAACGGAAGATAGAACAAAAATTTTTTTTAAACTTTTATAATTCCCATGTAGATACTGGGAGCGACATTTTTTTTTTCTAATTATGAAAAATTGCTTGCAGTGAAATGTTGTTTGAAGGTCTTTTTGTTCCCAGTACTCCCTTTCAGGCCAATAAAGAGAGGTCAAAGTGGAGCCCCAGCTGTCATGATACCATGGTACTTTTTTCATCAGATGCATCAGAGGGTGTGATCTGGTACATAAGACAACATTTCTTGCGTTAAGAATAAAATCTTTTCCTCAAAACTTCTTTTGTCACTGGAAGCCATAAAAGTCATCACACCGACCGGCGATGTAATGTAAGCCATCGGTGAGATCTCACAATGACACCAAAAGTAGGTGTTTATTTATTCAGTAGATATACTGAGTTAATGTACCAACACCTGCATTTACCCAAACCTATCTACTTAATATCGCAGCTTCAGTGGACATCAATCTACTGACAATAATTAAGTGAAATCTCCTTGAAAACTCATCACATCAAGAAAAATTGACCATAAAGAAAATGAGGTTACGATGTGTCTAGCAATGTCCATGTTTATTGCACTCAAACTTTGTTTGGTTTCTTTTGGAAGGTAAAACCAAGAAAGAATATTTCTACAGCACACCAAATTTCATTGCTATTTTAAACGGGTTTCGTTCATTTGGAACCAATTAAATTCAACGAGTAAGCATGAGTTTCTATCTCATTCTCACAGCCAAATTTAAATTTTCTTCACAATAGTCAGAGCAAGTACATTTTAGAATTTCTCTTAAAAAATGGACAACGTTGGCAACAAAGGCTTTCCTAGATGATAACAAAAAATTCCAGCAGCAAAATGTTACCTCCAGTAGGATTCAATATTTCAATTTCCTGTTTTGTATCTTCAGAGCACTGAGCTATTGAGGAACTATTTGTGTCCAAAACATTTAAAACCCTCATGTAATCGTTTGTTTTAGTTAAATAAACTTCAAATCATCTAACTGCAAATGTAAATTGGAGCATTAAATTTAATAATAGCTCAATAGCCTGGTAGTAGAGAGGTGCACTGATAAACAAGAAATTAATTAATATATCAAATTCCAATCAATGGAAGCAACATTTTTGCTGCTGGAAAATTCATCCAAATGCCGAAAATCTCATTTATCAGTGTTATTTTCGAAGAAATGAATCTTTTCTGTTACTCTAACGTTTACAGATCTAACTAGAATGTCCATCCTGGACTTGTGCAATACATTTCGATGAATAGGATCAATTTTGGAGCTGATAAATTTGACTCCTCAAAATCTATTTACAATGTGCAAACAAACTGAACACTAGTGCCGTACATGTGGAAGCTTATGACATTATCTATTGGATATCCGGTACAGTTGTATCCCAATTTTATTATGTATCACAAACTGGTTTCCTTTCAAGAAAACTTCAAGAAGCTATCAAGTCAATCATAATTTTAATGCACAGCCATAGCCTTCCGGTCTTACACAGTCATTCTTTTCCATGCAACTGATGACAAAAGATAGTTAATTCACGTCACAATACATTTACTTAAAATTCAGATCGATACTTGGCCCCTATTGCACCCTCGTGGTCCCAACATTGACACTTCATGTAAAACAAGGCTTGACCTTTGTCTTATAAATCAGAACTGTAGACCTCTTGAGACCCTTAATGATCAAAGATTAGGTTCCACTGATTTGATTTTAGACTGCCTCGGCCATTTAGAGATGTCCCAGAGATGGGCCTGGGAGGTGGTTATGTGTCAATAAATTGGTGTTTAATATGCATAGGTCCTTTTACCATTGGCAGAACATATGATTTGTTCCCCAGCAGAATTGGGGATATTGCTCTCTTGGAAATGAAAGATAGGTGGTGATGGGCTGTGGCGAGGGATCCCCTCTGCAGGGCTCAATCCATCCTCACAGTCCTTAACCCTTCAAACAGCCACTGGGTTGAGTCAAAGACCCAGATGCCATTTGGTTAATATTTCGGCCGTCATGAACGTAGTCTGAGTTCCCAATAGACGAATTTGACACTTGTGCTCCTGTGTTTAGTCTGAGCTCCCGGTAAATGATTAATATCTCCAGCTTTCTAACTTCAAATCATGCGAGGGTCAGCATTACACCTATTAAGGTTTTTGAACAGTTATGAAAATTTTAAGAGGAGAAAATTAAAAAAAAATTCCACTGTTTGGTTTGCAATAAAACCTCACAATGTGCCGCGTCATATTCGCAATTAATTCAGGAAGTATTTTGAGAGAATCACTGCAAGAAAACTTTGTTTCTTTCCTTTCAGCTTTGAAGCTGGTCATGACTCTTACGAGAATGTGTTTAAAGCATGCCAGAAGGTTGAACCTAATACATTTGAATGAACCAATTAATGTCTTCACTGCTCCTAAGGGTTACATTATCAAGTTGCCGTAACACCCTAAATCTCATCTTTTGCAATGAATAAGCCATTGACTAAATAACAGTGTTCCCTTATGTCCAGCCGTTAATACTGCTGGCAGTTCAATGATTCAAAAATCATTTTGCTTTATTCTCATTGCAAAACAGAGCCCTTTACCACTGTTTAAGTAGTTTCAATAGATCTAAAGATAATATAATCATATTCTTAATCTCAGTATTTTGGAGTAATGCTCATTCAATCCACAAGTCATCTCAATAAACTTTCCAATAATGTGCAAACCAAGAATTTTACAATTTCTGTTGGATTTTTTTTATTTCATTGTCTGTGACTCCTGAAACTGATTCGTCGCTACTAAATAACAGCTTTGTATCCTAGCTACGAGTAAATATTTAACCAATTTTGGTATGTCGTTAGTCTTCTTAACCTCAGAGAAAAAGGTGTTCCATCAAATTTCATTCAGGGCTTCCCAAACTTTGTGCCACTATTTCAATAATATTTATTTCTGGTATATTCAGACTTTGTAAGATTCATCCACTTTACTGTTGATAGACCTTCTGAAAAACATGAAACAGGAGAGAAGAAAACTCACTGAAAATGGAAAATTGTCAGTAGTACACTTGGGCGTTTACTTAGACACAAACGTATTACGATGATAAAGCAGCTCGCCTGACACTCTAGTTTTTCACGATAATCATTTCTGGCAGATCTGACAGATCTAGAAGTGGATTTCTACTCCTTGTACCCATTTAATGAAGTGTACACATTCTCACGGGTGTCAGTAATATTTAGTAATCCTTACCTGTTAAATTTAAATGTGATATTTCTTAAAAGTTGCATTTTATTTCTCTCAGACCTGACAGATTTCCTTATCGTGAAAAACGCGACTGTCTTTTGTCTGATAGAAGTTCATGGTTTGATTTTCAAGTGGTGGTAGAACTTTGTCACTTTTGAAAATTGTTACTGGGAATTTGCAAAATCTGGGCATGAATGTCTGTGCAATTCCTGTGACTATACGACGTGCTACATCAACCAAACAACCGGATTGTTGGGTACCACTTATGTTTTACAGGTAAAGAAATTCTTTGTTTATCGATTCATAAATTAAGACTTTCACATTGAAGTATTTGTCTTGAAATCTGACGATACATTCGTATAAATATTTCTTTGTTTCACTTTGGGAACGTTTTGAGGACACAAACTTTTGATCATGTGATCAATGATCATGTCTGATATCAGTAGCGGTTCAAGGGGGGGGGGCGGCACGGCCCCACTGTCCCAGATAAGGACTATCTCTTATGCACCTCTTGGCTCTAATTTTATATTTTTTTCAAAACAATTTCCAGGCTCACTTTGCTCTGCATTAATATCATATTTCTTTCAGTCTTCTAGCCAAACTCTGATCATCATTTCATTTCATATTTTATCTTCTTATGTGTATACTTCTTCTACATTATATTGACTCAAGCCATAACCTATCTTGTCTGCAAAGATTGAAGTATTTTTACATACATCATTATATACATTAAAATGTCTGAGAATTATTAAATATTTTGATGTAAAATTGTTTTGAAATTTCCAAAAATGTGCTCAGGATAGTAGGAAGATACATATTTTGAAGTTAAAAATTCAACCATTTTTGGTGCCCCAAGTGGGCCCAGACCCCTAGTTTACAAATTAATGTACTGCAAACTAAACCAAATAACAAATTTGTCAAAATGGTTAGAATATTTTGTATCACAATAGATATTTTGTAATGTGCCTACATAAATGTTAAAATTTTTGAAAAAAGGTACCTGGAAAAGTGGGAGAATGCATATTTGACAGTTAAAATGCCAGAGCTTTCAGGGCCCACCCCATCAAATATTGGCTCATTTCGCTTGCCCAACTCCGTGTAAATCGCTATGTAGGCAAAATCTCGGAAAAAATTTCTGCCTCCCCGACCAAATCCTGGATCCGCTACTGATGATATAAGCAAGCAGCTTCGTCTGAAGGTCTATCACCTTGAAACAGCTCCCATCACCCAGTCGTCAGAAAAGTGTGAGTAGATTTCGTACAGGTTCATGATGTTTAGTTCTTGTCGCAACTGCAAAAACTACGTCAAGCAAATGATTTTCCTCAATCTTCAAAACATTTTTATTCAAGTGTTTTCGTGAGACAAGTGGCAAAAGGAACCGCAATTTGACGTTTTGACCGGAAATATACAGGAATTCCGCAATTTCCCACTGGAGATTACAGGAGATTCTGTTTTCCCCAGAAATATTAGACTATTCCAGCAATGGCTTCACAATAGTTGTCAATGGGAAAACATATTTTAAAAATAGTTCACCAGGAAAAAGCTCAAAATCCTGCGAAAATGGATCTTGGCGATGCACAGCTGAGTAGTGCAGTCAATGCACTATTTTCAACAACACAGAAAATACAATCCCTTTGCAGGATCCTGTGCCTTTCGAATCCGAGCTGCTGTTCACATTACATTCCCCAAAGGCCGAAGGTGGTGGTTACATCCATCCCATTCTCCATATCTTGCTCTTTTAGGAAACTAATTACAGAATATAATGGTGTTCAATGAGTAAATGGGACCTTAGGGAGCTACTCGCCTGCCAAAGGTCTATCACCTTAAGACAGCTGCTGTCACCTAGTCAAGGTAAGGTGTCAGTGGGTCTCGTACCTGCTGATGACCTCTACTATTCTTCTTATTACCTTTGTCTAAAGCAATTTCCTCCACAGGAGACAAGTCCATTTCGAAATTGTCCTGACTGTACACCCATGTCTTTTGCTGGTTTTTAAGAACAAAACATGAAAGTTTCGGATGAAAATATCAAGCCAAACAAAATATAATGTTGATCGCTTACTGGGGGTAAGGGTAAACAGGGGTGATACGTCTCTTGATACGGTTATATTAGGTAGAGTCCGTATGCACTTGACATACCAATATCTGCGTGTGATTGTCTCGGCAGACTGTAGTGATAACTCTAATACATTTGTTGCGGTATCTGTACAGTAGATATTTACTGTATTACTTCTAGTCATAGTTACAAGTTCATAGTGCAATACATAAAATCATGCCCTAAGGGGCTAACAAGTATCTTAAGTAACAAGTATCACAGCACATGTCACACCCTGGTGGAGGGTGCTCAGTGGGTAGGTCATTCATGCATGACTGTTGCCCACTTCGATCAATTCGCATGTTTGGGATTATGGTTGCTCAGTGTGTAGTCATGATTAACTGGGGTCACTTAGTGCTACCAGAATCTGGCTATGACAACTGGGTACCCCATCCCAGCCCGGGGGTTCCCTGGGGTACTCCCATCCCGACCTGACTAGGAATGGGGTACCCCCCATCCTGACATGACCTGGGATTGGGTACCCTCCCTGGAAAGGACATGGGACCAGTTGATGTATTATGGGATGGAGATGGGGTACCCCCCTGTTAACAGACACCCGTGAAAAAACCTCCCGTAACAAGCAAAACCCCATGCTTGATTTCAATTTGATATTTACTTTGTCTTATGGTGATACAGAAATGACATAACGTATGCGTTCTCTTTTGGCTCTCAAAGACGCGCTTTACCAACCATGAGACACAAGAAGAGATGACTTGTCAAGCAGTCCATCTGACAGTGATGAGACACAGAGCAAGAAGTTGTCTCACTAGGTCATGAACATTAATGAGATGGCAGAATTGAGTTTGGTATTAAGATGACCTTGCATGGCCTTGACACTGATTACATTTGGCCTTTACCTGAGGCTTAGTTGCTTACACCAACATTATCCACTGAACTTTCAAATGTATTTTCGTGCATATATCCGAGCTCAGCAAAAACGTCATAATTTTCATGCGTAAGAGGTTGAGCACAACTTTACTGTTGGGAAAAATTCGGTATACTTGGGGATGTTTGGAATCCATAATGTTCATGAATAATTTTGCTCTACAAAAAGCAGCTAGACATTCACAAATGTGAAGATAAATCTTGTGACCTAATGCTGACCAGTCTCACATTCATGAATAAAACAACAGAAACAGACCTTACTTTATTTTTCATGCAAAAAACCTTTAGAGCACCCAAACCTAACTTTCCCAACATCCACTTAACCATTTGTGTGCAAAGAACTCAGAGATGATCATTTATAAGTCATCTTTTGGGGAGATAACAATACTTTTTTGCAACGTACTCTGCTCAAACTCCATTCCTTCGAAATTCTGTTTAGTTTTGGCTTCCACGCTCCTTTATAAGCAAACTTTCAGAACATGAACATGTACAAACTGTCATAACAAGAAAGTCTTCCCGCGTGAACGCAAGAGGCATACCAACTGCGGCGTAGCAAACCTATCCCAGGGGATAAAAAAAATTCAAAAAAAAAAAAAATTCAAAAAAAAAAGAAAAATTCAAAAAAAAAGTTTTCTGTGGGGGAGGTAACCCCCACCTCCAGGCTGGGGTACCCCCTGACCCCACCCCCCTGGCTGGGTACCCCCCACCCACCCTGCCCCCAGGAGGGTACCCCCCTGTGGATCGACAGACACCTGTGAAAACATTACCTCCTCTCGTACTACGTACGCGGTCGGTAACAAAAGCGTAAACAAGTTCCAAAGCTGATTTCATTGCGCTTCATCATCCTTTGTACAACGATAGTTTCGCCTTATCGTAAAACTGCCTGTTTAATATTCATTGATATGAGATAGCAAACAAGAACGATGCTGTAAATGCAATGTCAATTGGTGGTAATGATGTACCATCAATCTTTGGTAACTTACTGCAGGGCTTTGGCATGGCATGTCAATTGCACATTTTAGAGCAACAATAAACATCAATATTTGTGACAATGTTCAAAAATAATTTGTAAGTAAAAAGGTAATATCTCAAGGAAATATCGAGTTCACTCAGATAAAAAAGGAAATCAACTTGATGACGTGGTGTTAGAAATATAGAATTTCATCCACGCCGGTCTTTTCTTTGTCAAATTTTCATGTTTTCCGGAGAGGAACTGGAAACTGTCTGTTTCTGCTCCTGAACTGTTTCAGCCAAGAAAATTGTTGAGAAAGTTCTAGGATTATCAAGCTTTTTTATCTAGTTTCTCTCGAGACAAAGTTACTAATTGCCGAGACTTTTTCTTGTAAAAAGTGCTTCTCACGTTTTTTGCTTGAGCTGTGTGGGCTAGAAAGTGTCTAGATTGCCTAAAATGGCCAAATTGTTTATTTTAAACCATGTGTCTAACTCCAACGACTTGCTTATTCTTGTGTGCTGTACATCTTTCTTTCTTGACCCGTTCAAAGTACTTGCTGATCGTAAATATCTCAATTACATGGAAAAGGGATTCCTTGTTCTTCACAAGAGTTACCCATCTACACATCATGTCAATTGGGTCCATAATCATTGTGATGTACAATGAGGAAATGGTGCATTAGGGAGCTGCTTGGCTGCCAAAGGTCTGTCACCTTGAGACAGCTCCTGTCACCTGGTCAAGTTAAGGTGTCGTTGGGTCTATAGTGAAGATGACCTTTATCATTCTCCCTCTGTAAATGTTGTGATGGGTACTTTTCTTACTAACATTCTGCGATACAGGTTTTTCATATCAATTTCTGGTTAAACATCAATCACGTTAATAAGCCTTCTAAAATGGGAATTTTTGTTTCAAATAAAAATCTCTAAAAGTTATCTGTACTACTATCCTGATTTTATATTGTCCAAAAAGTTATCCAGATGTGACACCTCCTTTATATGTTTATTTGAGTAGTACTGAATATTTTCAAAGTAAATATGGAATGCAGTGTACACTCTGCATATTTTACTTTTTATTTGAAGTGAAAATGTGAAAAAATTAAGAAGATATGGCAGAATGCGTGAATTGGTACAGAAAACCTGTCGATCGTGGTGAGACATTTTCATTTCTTGAAAGCAAACATCATTGAAAAATGTGACATTTTCTCAGATGTCTGTTGTAAACCTTTCTTCATTCAAAACTCCTTTGTTCTCAACTTGCTACTGAAAACGTTTGTAATTTCCAGCTAAGTTTTTTTTCTGTTTTTTCACTCTTGACAGGACAGGACTCAGGTCCCATTTGGAAAAGAAATTTTCCACTATTACATTAAAAGAAATGGAATTGCTTTTCCTAAACCCCTAAGATTTCTCTCTTCCTTTTTCTCGCTTTCTGGGAATTTGATAGATCTGATATCGGTATCAATGAATGTTATCTTTCAAGTAACGAATCAGCAATTCATCTCTGAGATTTATCCACTGGGATGATAAATCTGCCATTCATATTGCATTAGGTCATGCACCATGTGATGTCAATGGAAGATCTTTCACCCTTAAATTTTGGAATGCAAGGAAGATGAACTTGCCATGAAGTTCCAGGAATTTCTTCAATACATTTTTGTCTAGGAAGGAAAAGGTTAAAGAATAATCAGGATGACATTTTACCCCAGAAAGCACCATCAGCACAATATAATAACACCCTATGTTGGTAATTTGTTAGGGAAGGGTAGTTTTGTGACTAGAAAATAGAAATAATGAATCGAAATTGTCTTCGTAATTGTCTATTCATTACGTTATATTTGGCCCATGACATCTACAGACCAGGCAGTTTTGTGCGGATATTGGAAGACCGCCACAACACAATGATGATTAACTTGGTATCTTACACCTTTTTTCATCTACTTTTTTGCAATTGCAAAATGTGAAAAAAGTGAATTTTTCTTAGAATTGAAATCCTAAGAAATTACCACTAAATGGATCTATATAATTTCGTGAGATTAAAACCCTCTTCCGCTAGCATTAGTTTGCGCGATCGACTAATGAGTACTCTAGATTGTAGAGTCGGTTTGTCCTCCACTATTTTCTCACGTACATGTTGGAACATCGAGTGAATACAAAGTTTCAAATGGATGCTACTACTTCGGATACTTGAACAGTTATGAAAACGCAAAACAGTTTTGTGCGGACGAAGGAACACAATTGTCAGAGTTTGAAGATGAAGAGGATTATTCTATAATCCAAGATTATCTCGAGGAATATTATGAAGGTTAGGTCAATTCAAATTTTGACCAGATTGCTACTAATCTGTCTTTGTTTAGGAATATGTTAACTTTAGAATTATAGTCGAGGATCAGAAAATCAAAAACTTTAACCAAGTCAATTGGGAGCCTGATTTCGTAGTTGTCAAAACAGTTATTCTTGGGTAGTCCAATATGTTTCTTTTCATCAATGACAAAAACTACTTTTGTAGATGTAATGCAACATAAATGCGTACATCGCCAAAACAGCACGTACAAGGAGACGAAAACTCTACTTGATATTTTAGGTAATCGTTACAGGATCGGAGGCCGAGATGACATTGAGGATTCGTTTGGCCAAGTTCGCACAGTCCAATCACAGGCGATAAGTGGGTGCCTGAGGAACCTTCAGGAACATGGCAAGATGTGACTCTGTGTGTGGGGAGAGAGATAATCTGCAAAACATATAGTTCACGGATCAATTTTTGCAATTTATTGACCACGTACGAAGTAGGGGGGAAGGCATGTGTCTGTCTGTCCACGATGGAGGGGAGTACTGCCCCCTCCCCATCTTGGAGCTGTTCCCTCTCCCCTATCTGAAACCTCTCCCCTAGCTTGGATCTGTCACCCTCCAGCTTGGATTTTTCCAGCTCCTCTTCTTGGACCTGCCGCTCACACCTTGCACCTGACCCCCAAGCCTCTTCCTTGGCAGGTGAAACATGGACAAGGGGTCGTATTGGCCCGTAATGGTAATGGGAAGCTGTCTTGTTTTCAGAATTTTTGGGGTGAAGCCCTATCTAAAGATACACAACCAGATACACAAACGGATATGGATTAAACATATTACTCATTAATACACACAACAGAACGAACGTATTCATCAATCTTTAACCAACGATTCAACGTCCTGTAAAAATATGACATGGGGCCCGGTGAAACGTTTTCAGTCGCCCTCCCCCACTTAGTATGCCCCGGGGGGCATACAAAATCAGAAATTTCTGTTTTCAATCACCCCCTCCAGGGCATACTAACTTCAATTTCAATCACCCCCCGCTTGTGATGGTTAACTGGATTGCTGGTTTGGTAATGATTAGCAACTGTAAAGTTTGACAAAACTTACAGTCCGTGGTGACACTTTTACAGTCAGTGATGAAACTTTACAGTTGGTTATGAAACTTACAGGTGCTGTCCTGTGTGTACCAATGGAAGTTTCATCACCACCTGTAAAGTTTCATCACTGACTGTAAAAAGTTTTGTCACCGACTGTTAAAGTGTCACCAATGACTGTAAGTTTCGTCAACCTTTACAGTAGAGGTTAAGCGAAGTCCGGTTAACCATCACAAGGGGGCGTAGGAAAATGGATGTGTTCTGAAAACGTTACACCGGGGACAGTTTTGACAGTAGATCTCCCATCACTTATGTACTAAATTTCATCTGAGTCATTTTTACATTCAGGAATGCTAGAACATTCCCTCAGTTTCGATGGCCGAGGTAGAGACGACGAGAGAGGCCACTTTCATCTTGAATGATGAATTTTGTGAAGGTCAATCCTTTGGATTCATTTGCCAAAAGTAACTGAGCAGTAATTTTCTACAAGCATTAGGTAGTCAAAGAAATGTTTGTGAGCTTGTAATGTTATTTTAATAATGTCGCAATTATTACGGAAATGCATGGATTGTATAACAAAATATATTCCAGTTTTTTACCTTTATTGAAGGAAGGAAAATGAAAACCTCCTTTGAAAACCTTTAAACGTTTTTTATATTCTTCCACACTTTAAATTTCCTACTGGTGTCATATTATCCTTTAAAGCTGGGACTTGAGCAGGACCGTTCATGTGATGTTATCACATAATCTACTGTACACATGTATCTGACAACGAAGTTCAGTCATGTGGCAACAATAACCGACACAACTTGGAATCAAAATAAATTGACAAATAAAGAAAAACAAAAACGCTAAAACCATTCACACTATACCGCATTTACAACAAGACTGCATGTAACCATCGAAAAGGAGTAAAATTATCGATATTCAGCGGCGGATCCAGGATTTCCCAGAGGGGGGGGCGCCAACTCCAGAGGGGGGTGCGCCAACCTATTATTTGGCCAATTTTTGCCGAAAACTGCATGAAAATGAAGAAAATTTGGGCCGGGGGGGGGCGCGCGTCCCTCGACTCCCAATGTAGATCCGCCACTGAATTATTGACAGTAAATTAAGAATCTGTACTTGCTGGCTTTAAGATCTTGATTTTGGATCTCACGTTTTTGTGATAACATTCAAGTCTTGTGCAAAATATACAGAGATACCTTTTTGGCAAGAGAGATATGTACCACTTAAGACTTACAAAAAACCCGCATCAATTCGTAGCACACAATCCATTTAATAAATAGCCAGACTAAACACTGAATGCAAAAATATCACCGATTGCTTTGCAGGGTCATTCAAAAACATGTATTTCACATCAATGATAATGTGCCAGTCCAATCAGGCTAATACGGCACGATTTTTCCACTACACAATTGGCGTTTTGTTTGTATGTGGGAAGTAGTATCACCAGCGGATCCAAGAAGTGAATGATACTAACCTAGCTATACAGAAGTTAAAATATCCAAACCTTACATTGCAAGCAGTGGTGACTATTATATACAAATTACTATTGAAGAGCTAAGAGTTGGTAAATATAAGTCAAAATATAGCTGTGATAGTACCATATTTTTCAACCTGACATTTTGCCAACAAAACAAGCGGAGTTTTCAAAGGAAACAAACCCCATCAGCGTATGGATTCTTCCGCTTCATTCACCCTGAAGGAACATCACCAATTTCGGTCTAAACTGACAATATCAGTAACTTCAGACCTATTTAATTCAAGCAGTGGATTTTTTAGGGATTTTTCCCTTAAAAAATACACAAATATCACAGACATCTTAGCATTCACTTTGAAAATTATTACATAGTTTGAAAGGTCTGTGTAGTGGGATTTTTTACCAAATACTATTTAAAGTTACTTCTGCAGGGAATCAGAGAAAATTTCAATATCTTTTTATTAGTCAATAATTTCTGACAAGTGTGCACAAACTAGCTCAAAAAGGCTTTATGAATCAGTAATTTCTGACTCTCCTAATGTTAGTGTTACAAAACTCATTAAAGTCAGTAACTTCTGACACATTGTGAGAAATTACTAAAGAACATTTAAGTTGTCAGAATTACTGGTTGGGCATTAGTCAGAATTTTCTGAGCATGTGCTTGTTTTTCTCATCTTTAACCTACTTATAAATTGAAAACTTGAAATATGGCCACATCACTTGGCTCATATCACTAATATACAATTTTTACTGCAAGAATTATTTTTGTCAGGTCACCAGTGGAGGCTGCAGCATTAACAAACTGAAATTCCCATAGATTTACATGGCAAGTAGAAAGTCAGAAATTACTAATTTGGTTATGTTTCTTCAGGGTGTTTATTGGTACCTTTCACTCAAACTTTAAAATAGATTCCATACATATTTTACATTTCTACAAAAAAAAACATTCTTCCAAAATGTGGTCAAGAAAGAGGAAAAAGAAAAATCTAAAAGTACTTCTCTCGATTTCTTTAAAGCAGAATTTCCCAACTTGGGGCAAACTTCAGGTCCCAAAAAGTAGTAGCATTTTAAATGTAGAATATGAATTCTCTTACTTTTTTTTAAAGGCATCTTTTATTGAAAATTTAGAAAATAAAAAATGTTTGGACTTGCAGTTGGATATGTAGTATTTAGAATCACTATATTTGTGACTCTTTATATGTTTTTTTCCATGTCCAAAATTGATAAATTACAAAATTACAAGGAAAAATAGAGTAAATATGGGGCTGAAAATAAAAAAATCCGCTCAGCAGAGCGAGACATGAACATTTTCCCAGAGCGTGGTGTGAGTGATGGCAAAGGGCGAAAATTCAGAAATTTGCACCCCAAATACTCGGCGCTCTTACCACATAAAGTTCTAATTAATGTCGCAATTAACAGTCCCTAATTAGATGTAATTTGTGTCAAAAGGATTTTTGAAAATTTCCAATATTAAGGGAGAAATCAGCCAAAAACTCCTATTACTGCTCACCATCTATGGCAACCATAGCCATGGCAGAATT
>JBCAUG010592148.1:0-14374 GCA_038406175.1 Haplosyllis leylae | reverse complement strand
ACTTGGTACGCAGCATCTGGTGGATGTGAGAAAAATATTGAGATCGACAATTTACGTTTGCGGCGCGCGAAGGGTTAATGATGAGGTTGTATGACTTTTCTAACTCCACTTGGCTTTCGGTCTTAATTAAAAGTCTATTGAGGCATGATGCAGGTCGGTTCACAATCTTTTGTTTAGATTAAATGACTGATTTCTTTGTTCACCGACCTAGTCGTGATTTTTTGTTTAGATTAAATTTCTGCTTGTCATCGTTCCTGCATCCGTGCTTTACTGTTAAATAAGTTCAACTAACGGTGTATTCCGTAAAAGAATACACACTTTGAACAATGGGAAACTGACCCATAAATGCTGAGCTCTGACATAATTCGTCCATGTACCCGTCATTTAGAGTAGAATTTTTCAACCGTAACCCTTTTTGAGGATGAAATTTAGTGCCCAGCGAGTCTTAATGTTACGCAAGAGCAGATTGTGGTTTTCAACTGTTTACCGTTCAATATCTGTGGTTTGATCCATCAGTCCAGACGGTCAGACTGCTTCATAGACGAACATTTTTTGAAAGCAAACTTGAAGGTGGATCAATGTGAAGTTAGAAACGAAATTGGAGAGGACTGAAAGGTGAATAGCAGTGGTGAAACTAGTGGGGATCTCGCTAACAGATTTTGTTTATCAGTTTCCTAAGGTTTTCCGAAACAATTAGCAAAATAAAAGCAAGATTGCGCCTCTTGGTGGCTGCTTCTAAGGGGAAATCAAAATGTTTTTCCTGAAAATTCTAAAAGCATTTATTCTATACATAACATTTTTTACAAAGTGTGTAGCTACAAAATTGCACAGTCTGCAGCAAGTTACTATGTGCGAACAAACAATACCGCGGGATAGACGGCCTTTGAGACCTTTCACCGTTAACAGTTACTGTAGTGGGAATATTGTATCAGAAATGAGGAACGTCAATGTGGAGACATTTAAAATCCGGCAGGAAAAAAAGAAGTAACAATAAAGATATAGTTTACATAAAAAGGAAATACGGGAGAAGCTAGAAACTGAGAAAGAAAGGGGAACAATATGGGCCGGCTGCAACGAGAATATTCCTGTGCATAAAAATCATTAACAGCAATGCCAAAAAGTTCGATTACCATCCTAATATGGTTAGTTTCCTTTGTATCAATTAGCTCGTTGTGAGCGGGACCCAGTGTGTTACAAAAACATTTTTACCCGTGCCATCTACATAAAAATGACCATTCAAGCCAGTGGCGGATCCAGGATCACCCAGAGGGGGGAGCCAACCTATTATTTGACCAATTTTTACTGATCATAGATATATGAAACTTTGCTTTACAATTTCGAAATGCCTATGAGGGGTCTTGCACCTCGGTCAAGAGAAGATTGTGAATTGTAATTAAATTCTGAGCCAAGTTGCAGATCAGAATTGTACAGTAAAGTTTCATATGAACTGCATGAAATTGAAGAGGGGGTGCACATCCCTGACACCCCCCACAACCCCAGACCCGCCAATGCAAGCCTATACATGTTGTTCACAAACACACAAATTTGGCATTAATAATTATTGCCAACTTTGTAATCCCATAGATTTACCTTTATTTGCAATGCTATTAGTAAATATGGAAATAGATGACAGTGAGGATTACATTTCTAAGGCTATAGACTTCATTGGTCTAAATCCTTTCTCATGACACAGTTAAAAGAAAGTTGGAAATGTTGACATTTTTGTATTGTGGAGAATTTGTGAAAAACTCTGTTGCCTTTGTGGCCATGAATGTGTCAACATTTAACATTGAGCTAATTAGCTAGACGGAAATGCCCTATTTTGTCACCAGTTGTCCGATTCCACTTTGGGTAGAAATGGCATTTTTTGGAGGAAGGCGAACTTGACGAGCAGCCTTGTGATTGGTCCGATGGGATAGTAGACTGTCATGGCGTCCCGGATATCCTCCGCGCGGTTACCCTGCTGACGGTAGTATACTTCCTGTGGGTCATGGAATCCTCGAGACTTCTTGTTTCCTGTTCAATCAAAGAAACAAAACACCACAACATGTACCCAAGCCAATACTGTTGATCCCTACTTCACGAACATCATGGAGCCCTTGAGACTTCGAAGTATACATAAAATAGAATTTGAAATCATTTTTATCGGAAGTCTTTCTGTCAAGCTAAAATTCAACACATCAGTGGGACACTTGCTTCACCATGTGGCTCTTTGAACCGTTTGTCTACTTTTGAATTGGTCTTAGACTCAATGACTCCAACACTCACCTGGCAATAGATTATCCAGTATGAAACCCGTGACGCCTCCTATAAATGGGGCGGTACTCAAGAACATGGAGATTACCTGGTCGATAGCACTTATACCTAGAAATTAAATTCAGTGATAGAGAACAGAAGTATCTCAGAAGACTTCCCTGTATTTGAGGTCTAAATTTGATTACTTTGACTTTTTCAAAAAGGTTAAGTGGGTTAGTGTACAATTGTGCCGGAAAAAGGCTACTAGATTTTGCGAGATTTTCAACAACCTGTCGCTTAGGAATTACTCAGAATTCAGGTCTGTAAACGACATAACTTTAAAGAATGTGATTTTGTGAGACTTTGATGTTCACGTAAACAGTTGGTTCAGAAGCCCCATGACTCTCTTGAATTCTCACCAACAAACGGTTGGTTTTCCCTAATGTGCATGAAGTGCGGCATACACATCCCCATGAGAAGCGATATCCCCAGCACTAACTGGTTCCGAGAAGACTGCATATCCACGTTCTCCAGGTTAGCGAGCGCCACTCCCACCAGGGCGGCCAGCCCCACGAACAACTACAAGAGTAGCGTGACATCACAACTCATAAATACGATGGAAAATTAGCAAGTTAGAATGCGTCTTGAAAGGTCCTTCTTTTTCATCTTTTTTACGATTGAAATCATAAGATAAATCTCACGACATGAGGGCATCTTACCAGGGTGCCGATGATGGGGTCCGGGATGAGAGTGATGAAGGCGCCGAACTTATTGAAGACTCCAAACAACATTAGCATGATCCCCAGAACCTGCCACATTATCCTACTGGCTACCTGAAACACAACCAATACAGCGTGATCCCGACACAGTAACATTAGAATACGATTCCCATAAAGTAGAAGAGCATTCATGCACTACTGTGGTGGGCAGGTATACGTACAATTTCACTGATCACCTGAAACATGGTACAGAGTGATCCATAAATATTAGTGCAAATGTTTTCCACACAGAGTAATTGATCCCCATTCCTTACCCATGTGTAGATGGTGACGCCCATGCCCCATCCCTTTCCCCTGTGTAGATGGTGACCCCATCCTTACCCCTGTGTAGATGATAAAGCCTACCCCTCATCCCTGTGTAGATAATGAAGCCCATCCCCTACCCCTGTGTAGATGGTGACGCCCATGCCCATCCCTTACCCCTGTGCAGATGGTGACGCCCATGCCCATCCCTTACCCCTGTGTAGATGGTGACGCCCATGCCCCATCCCTTACCCCTGTGTAGATGATAAAGCCTACCCCTTACCCCTGTGTAGATGATGAAGCCCATCATGTTGCTATAGGAAGTCGTACCATGACACGTTCCGACTAGACCGGCTATGATACTGGCGAATCCCTCGGTCGCTATTCCTCTGCAATTAGACAAACTTTGCGTGAGAAGCATTTTTTATTTTGACTTTTTTATTGACACAAGGAGGTTAGATGTTCAAAGGTACAGGTCCAAATGCAGACCATGATAGATGGCAGACTATTCAATATTATGACAACAAGGACACAGGACTTTACGACAGCAACGTGTTTACATGATGTCTTGGTTAGTGGATGTAATGGGGGAGTGGGTGTTAGATAGATCAGAAGTATGTACCTGTTTATGGCATGGTTGGGCGGGGGCGGCACTTTGCACACAGGCGCCGTAGCAATGTAGTCGCCAACAGATTCGATGATGGATGCAACGGTCGCGGTCAGCATCCCCATGAAGGCCATGGCGCCGATCGTCGGCGTCCCCCACTGTCCTAAAATGAGAAGTCTTTAATACATAACAACAAAAGAAACGATCAGGGCGACTCTCTCTTACAACGAATTCTTCCTGTATAATTTCTTCTGAAATGCTTGCATTTCCAATGTTACATTAACTTTTATAATGAGATGAGAAAGAAAGGAGTGCCCTGGGCTTCTTATCACTTCGTCGAACACTTGGAGCGATAAACCAGGAAGCATTGCCTTTGTAAGTAGAACCAGGGACCTCCTGGGACACTGGAGGTCTACCTCGAGAGAGGAAGTTTTACCACAGAGTCTTCTGGAACGCCAGGCCATTGGAGCTCTACCTTGGTAAAGGAAGCAGAGCAAGGGACCTCATGGAACGTTGGGATACTAGAGCTCTACCTCGGTCGGGGAAGTAGAACCAGGGTACCTCATGGACCGTCGGGACCCTGGAGCCTTACCTGGGTAGGGGAAGTAGAACCAGGGCGCCTCGTGTAGTGCCTGGAGGCGGGTGTCGGTGCGAGCCATGTAACCGACCTCAGTCGGAGAATCGGTGAACACGCCCGCCACCGTAAGGATCCCTGCTAGTATCCATGCCACTACGATCCCCCACACGTTCTACAAAAATGGTGATATTAACAGTGGGGGAGGGTACACTGGGTCATGAACAAAACTAGTAAAACGATGTAAATGCCTTGTTGTGAGTGATAGTAATCGTACAAAACAAAACATAAATACTAAATATTCCATTGTCGATAGGAAATTAACAAATAGTTGTTAAGGACACGAAAAGTTGATAAAACAATAGAAAAAGAGCAGATCACAACTTTTAGTCAAGACTGTAAATTTTCATTCAATCAATTTTACACAAAAACAGAAATGTATGAAAGACAGTATCGACTTACTGCAAATATTTTAAAGATGGGATACTTGGCACAATGGAAGCCTTTGTCTCTCTGGTATGACGGGATGGGTATCTCCCAGTGGTCTATCACCACAGCACACAGGAGGATCACTACCAGAGCTCTGAAATGGTACCTGATATGTTCCATGAACAGCCTCATAGAAGCATTGAAAAGCTATTTCGTCTCCAATCTTTGCTTATTTGAAAATAATAATAGTAACAGCGAATGACTTGTTTTAAGTCCCCCAAATTGTTTTGAAGCGACTTACACCACAAATATAAGCCAGCTGTGCTGCGCATTGGACACTATTGGCTGGAACATTGCTAAACCAATCAGAGCGATGACAGGGACCACCGTCAGAGGGCCTATGAATCGCATAAGAAATCCGATGGCGCCACTAGTTCCAAGTAACACCTGCGTCAGGGATGCCAGAACGAGACTTCCCGAGATCTAAGGGGAAAAGAACGTTTGAAAGAAATCTGTTGGAAGACTTTTTCTGGAGGATCTCATTGAACGTAGCAATTTTGTGCAGTGTTGCCATTTACGCCTCTTATCCATGTTTTCACTTGACAACGTTTAAAAACCATCTTGTTATTTCTAATGTTCACAGTAACAATTTAATAAGGCAACTGATATTGTGTAACACTTTCCACTCAGAAGTAACAAATAGTTTTTGAATGCGAGTAAGAACTACAGTGGAACATTCTTGAGCTTCCTCATCAAGCTTAATTGGCGGGTGAGATCACTGTCGTTCCTACCTCCAGCACAGGTACTCTCCAGGGCTCCATGTGGTCTCCGCTAGATGGCGCCGTGATGTTAGTTCCGTTACTCGCTTCTACAAACAAAGAACACACCAACTGTCGTTTACAAAAACTACAACAGCATTAATGTCAAAAACTTTCCTCTCTTAAAGTTGGGTCAACTCCTGGATAGGCGGTTCCTTTGCCAACTCAACCCAATCAATTTCTTATAAAAACACTAATTTTTTTTTCATTGTGCCCGTGCTTTTGTACTAGTCAAACATACAGGGAATTTAATTGGCAGAAATACCCCATCTTCATCTATCGTTGTCATTTTAGGTTATGAAACCATAAAAAATCTTGACATGAGAAACAGGAAGGTTCATTACCATGGATATTACAGCTCCACCTGCCGGATTCCATGAGGATGATGGCCGGAGGCATGAAGACGAAGGAACTTCCCTGCAGAATGGGTAGCCTAGAAACAAATCATACCAACAGTTACTAATTAGATCTATTTTATCACTAATCTACACCTAGATCCGAAAGTACCAAGGAATCACCACTATTAGTGCTACAGCTGCTAAACACTAATTTGTACCTTAATCCGAAGGTGACCTGCAGGTAGGTGGCAAGACCGCACATGAATATGGAGCTGCTGAAGAGTTTGGAGAAGAACACGTTGTCATCATCTCCGCACACCGCGTGACGCATCACATGCGCCGTCGCTAGAGGGCCCATCAAGTTCGACATCACCATCTGGACGAACAGACGGAAACGGTTAATGCGCACGATCGGAGATTTCATTATTTGCGTACAACAATTTCTAATGGGAAGTTTATCTGGAACTGTAATTTGATTTTTGACATGGTCAATTTTCCAGGAACAGGCTGTAATGCTTTTTTTTTGGCAAACTTCAACCCCACCTAATAAAAACACCCTCCAATTGCACAGTATTGGCGATCGCCCAGAATTTTCCGACATAGATCCGGCACTGATTTTTGTTTCGCTTGTTTTATTGTTGTTTCAATTTACGCACAGATTTACAACACATTGGACATGGAGAACACCTCATGTTATTTATGACATCAACACCTGTACAACACCTGGAAAACGGCGTCATATCTCAGCAAGAAAAAAAAGACAGATCCTGAAGTTTGGTCCAAATAATGCCCCAGCAATAAGAAAAGGTTAAGAACCGAAGATAATCTATTGTTGTTCATAATCTTAATGCACACTTTAAATTTTAAAGCAGTAATTATTTTGGTTTCTAAGAATTTTATTTGTTATTTTTTAATTCCACGTTTCACTGTGAATTTACAATAAATCATTTTGTTTTTATTGTTTTTTTTTTTTAAATTTTAAGTTTACAATTGGAAACAGTAATTCAGAACATTGATGTCAAGGCCTTGTATTGTTCAATAATAAAATAAAAACAGTACACTTGATTTATCGTTATCAACTTTAGAACTTTTTCCCGGTCACTGGACAATGGGATGTATTCTCAATATTACCGTTGATGAATTTATGAAATGCATGTTACGAAGAACTCCCTAACATTAACTATTTGCAGATCTATAGGGCGCTCCAGGAACGCCTCACACATTTTCTTATTTGATGAGGTTCAGAAAATTGATCATACTCTAAAGTTGGCGTCTCCCCTTCCTGGAAATCCTGGACCTGCCAATTTTACTGTCAATTACGTTAAATGTGTGAAAATAAAATTATATTCATGAAGGCTCCGTAGCATTGAACTATTCTGACCTGCAGGGCATAAATGACCATGATATGGACCGGGGGCGTATCATTGATTCCGAACAGTAGTTCATTGTGTCCTTCCCCTCCCGGTGCCCCATCATCACCTTCCACTTCCGCCGCCTTCCACTCAGACTGTGGTGTTGACTGATGGCAGAGACATCTGAAAGAAGAGTAAATTTTAATTACCTTTTCAGTAAAATTGTTCCATAAAGTTTGATGGCTTCCTCATAGAAGTTATAGAATTGGTAAATCCTGTCGCACTCTGTCGGCCATATAATGGAGGCCTGACAGTACTCCCTTGCTAATGAGGTTGCCCCGTCAGACCTTTCCCAGCTGACAGTTCGGTGGGTGTCTGTTATTCGCATAACTGTATTAAATGATTCGCAAAGGAGCATGTTAGAGGTCAACAACTAGCGCATCTCTCACGCGCAAAGAAGGGCTTAAACTGGGGGCTCAACGATGCTTCAAAAAAGCCACTCACCCGTTGTGTTGCTGTGTTGCGTCACACTTGAGCTTCTCCCGCCTTTCCTCCTCCTGTGTCAGTGACATCCACACTGTTTCCCTGTATCTGTCTAGTGGATCGCAGGAGATCCGTTTATCCTTTACGTCATCCATTGATTGCTCTTTCTACAGAGTGAACGTGAGATTGCAGCCTGTAACTGTTTTCAGTGCTCTATCATTCAGTTGAATACTATTTGTCTCTATCCAAACCTAGATCTATTTTCTTCAGTGTGAAAATATTCATCAATTGCATCCGATCTCTGTATTTTTGAAGAGGAACAATGTTGACGCTGGTCTTTAAATTGGTCAAACTAACCCAACATTGCGTATGTAAACACGTCCCTTTACTTCGACATTGCTAAACAATTTGACGTTGTATCTTTCTGGTGAAACTGTCTGCGTCGCGTCCCTTTCTTTTTTGAGTAGAATCCAGATCCGGAGAGGGACACAGGAAAATTCACACTGGGCTACATCCACTTTGCACTCACTCTTTTTTTCACTAGTTGTTTTTTGGCATTAGGCGACGATTTGTCAAATCCCAGTTATCAGTCAGGTGCTATGTTTGCTCGCGTACACAAACTAACCACTGATAGATAAGAGACTGACGTCCACCACTTTGTTTACGTACTAGACAATAGACCATCTCAATGATAAAAGTACTAAAGCATCTATCAGTTCAGGTTATATATTATAATTTCACAATGCCGATTACAAAAATATTGTGGTTCAACGTAAATTGTAACATTCTTGAGCAGATTTCTCATTATTTTAATTGCTGATTTGTTGCCAAGACTTAAGATGCCAAAATTAAGTCCTCTCTGGGGACATTTATTCGATTTCTATTTTCCTTTAATTAAATAACCCTTTATGTTAAACATAATAACTAGCGCAAAGGATAATGTCATGTATCAATTTTCAAAAAGAGATCAGAAGATGTTTATGTTGAGTTCAGACTGACTGCCGAATTTACATTTTTTTCTTTCAATCGATGGTAAATAAAATTTACTGGGAAAACAAAAAAGCAAGCATATTTTAAAATTTACCTTTAATTTACATTTATATTTTGCGACATAATTTTAGCTATGGAAATTTAAGATATTTTATTTGGCAAATTTCAAACACTGACTCTCCCCTTCCCCCGGACACCAGTAGATTTCTTTGCATCACAATTATTGACAATTACACCTCGTTTAAGCGACCACCTGCTTTTTACGACCATTTTCTTTTCCATTTTTACTCGTTGTGAGGTGTATCCGATGTACAGCTGAGGTGTAAGTGCTGTGATCCACGGGGTTCTGTCGGGGTTCTCTCGGGGTTCTGAGGACAGGGTTTCATTGCGTACAAGCTCGCGCTGGTTCACGGGGACAGAGTTTCACCTTCTCACAGTTTTTCACCGGATGTCAGCATGTGGATTTCCACCTAACAAAGCACACGGTCTGAGCTTGCGTACTGAGCACTGTTGTATGATACCTACATTCATCTTTTATCCAATAATTAAATACAACAGCGAACGGGTAGATCCAAGTGTGAATCCTAGATTCAGCTTCTTTGCAAGAATAGAAAACTCTGTTTCTGGACATTTCTTTCTTCTCTGCGGTGTCCCAAGCAAGTTAGAATACACTTGGTCCCTAAAAAGCGCACTGCCAATGGATTATAAAATCCAACTTGATAAGAGCAGACTTCTTTGTTTTGAATGCTAAAAGTTAGGTTACCACGAACATGGTATGTGGGGCCCAATTTAGTGGGATTGAATATTGTGTGTGGGCCTAATTTGAAGTCTCCCTGTCCTGTGGACTAGACTTACTTTCCATATTTTCACCATGTTTTATTTTCATGTGTTTTTGCAAATGTTTGTTTGTAAGGTTCATAAAGATCGCTTACGACATCGTTCAAATTGTTTACGAGTAGATAACAAAATGCTCTAATCAGTTATCCGATGAATCAGGGGCATGGCTCACCAGCCTTACATACGTTTGCTTCCCGATGGCACAAGTCTAATAGAGGATCTGTTTTCCGAGTAATACGTTTGAACCCAAAAAATTGAACTTGAGAACATTTTCAGAACACTCAGGGAAAAGTAGACTTGTCATTTTGCTGCTTCAGAGCTTTGGAATGTGAGAAATGAAGTTTTGACAGAATGAAGGAAAAGTTCAAAAAGAACAACAGAATCTATGTGTCGTTCTACCTGTTGTGAGTAGGAAGGAAAGAATGATTTGCAAACAAAAAAAATATTATGAATGAAACTAAAAAAGATAGTTAAGTGGAGGAGAGTCCCTTGAAGAACACTTCAAGCTCCTTGTGGTAAGAAGTCTCTTCAGTTTCCCACTAATGTTACAAGTATAAACTTTTATTTCCATTTTCATGGTGTAGATCTAATAACTAGAGTTGAATTTTATGTACAAACCTCTCTGCATTTTAGTAAACACACATTCATTTCTTTTTATCTCTTGAATTGTGTTTCATCAGAATAAATCTATCATAAAGGTGTCATTTGTGATAACATTAACGAAACCACAATCTCCCAAAGAAGACTGCAAGGTTCAATGACTTTTATTGCACAGTTTTCCATATTAATCACATATTTATTGCAAAGGACACCAGCGCAGACTGGAAAAACAAAACTGTACTCAGGACTTCAATTCCGCATGGCTTCCTAGGCAAAATGTTTATGACAAAGCAAACCCTTCACAAATCCCACACGATACTGCTCTAAAAAGTCAAGTGCATACATCAGTTTCCATTAATTCCAGTCTATCAATTCTATCCTCTCATATTAAAAACCGATACAGTGGAAAATGGCTGAGGAAAATGTAGCTGGAGGAAAGAACATTCTTGCACGAGGCAGACAATTTTATTATGTAAAAGACGTTCCTCTCTTTTGAGATGCCCCTGTTCTGGACATCGTTTTACCACCTGAATCTTAATGTGTGTCAATCTGTCCGGAGTGAGGTTCGCTATTCTATGACGCACTGGAAAGACTGTCTCTATTCCTGTAATTTTTTTTGTTTAATTCCTCCATGATGAGGAGCATGCCATTTAGAGGAATGTGTTCATTTGTGTGGTAAAAGACGAAGCACAGAAGGACAGCAAAGTAAGAGAAAATTCAAAGGTAAAAACACGAGAATAAGATTATGTAAGTCAATTTATTCTGATTCCAGCTTTACATCATGTGATCATTTACGTAAAAGTCTGAGTAGTAAGACTTCTCAGACACCGACTGAAAGGAAGAACCAAATATCGTTAATTTATGAGTTCGCATATGATACAAAAACTGCAAACATCAAAGGTTTCGATTTTACTCAGTATTTACATCAGATGGCCCATTCACACATCTTCATTACTAGAAATTAACGTGAAATATGGCGTCGCAATTGACCAATGGGCATTGTTGTGCCAGGCATTGTTGGAGGTGTCTATGAATAAAATAGCATTGCAGTTAGTGTTCGTGTATATGATTGGACACCCGACTTCACTTTCATTTCTAGTAATGTATCTTTGCTGCAGCTCCATGAACACAGTAAGTTAAATTTCCTGAGAACCCCCCGCTCCCCAGCCCACTTCAAACCTAAGTCACTTTTACAATGGTTTTTGCCTTGATTCATCTTCTTTCTACAACGGACACACACGTTTATCATGACAATTCTAATTTTTAAATGCCTTCCTCACGAATTTAAGTAGTAAAATATCATTATTAATGCATAAGAATAAAAATAGAAATATCCGTGTGTTAATGTGTCACACCTTGTCACCTTGGAATTTTCTGTTCTTTTTGAGAATCAACAGACGCGCATGGTTGTTTCGAGTAAATTTCGGACACTAGGCATTAGCATTTTGCTATTTACAGTACTTCCGAAATGTTGAATTGGTCACAATGATATGAACAATATGAAAGACGGCTTACTGAATATATTTAGTCAGTGTGGGTGCTCTTTTCAAAGATATGACAATCCTAGATCTACTCCGGTACCCATAGAATCACTTTGAGATGATCATGGGGATGGATAGTAAAAGCAGACCGCATAAATGCATTTAAGGTAAGTGTTACACTACTTAGGCTAAATAGGGGCTACTTCAGACACAACCTCCCCTTTAATAATTACAGTTCTATTTCACAGAGTGAGAAGACAATATCTCCATCACTGATGGCAAATTCAACGTTACAAGTTACGTTTCCATGGTCACACTTTAGTGACAGGTGCTTCCCGTCTGAGTACTTCCGGCTTCAAGCGCGGCCGTCTTAAGAAAGGAACAATTTTCAGTCCCCTTGCGGTAGTGAACAATGTTGACATCCATGCAGTTGACGGCTCCACCATAAGTAACATTAACATTCCTCCTTGTTTCCATCAGATCTTTGATCAGGGTCATCTCTTCGAGCATCAAGTTGATCCGGTTTGGGTTGAGAACGGAAGTCTCCAAGTACGTGGTCAGGTTCCCATCCACAGCAAGTGAAAGGATTTCCGATTCTAGAAGAAATTTGTTGCAACAGGTTCAATATAGAAGGGAAGTGAGTTATTAAATGCAAAATAAGGAGGCAGACAGGAAAGAAAAGACCTAACCGATGAAAAGACCTAAACAATGTAGATATTGATCAAATTTACGACACATAGTCAAACCTTTTTTATTGATGTTGTTGTTTAATGATCGAAGTTTGAAATGTCAACATATTAATCAACCAGAAAATTCTGCGAAAAAGTGACAGCAGAAACTCAATATCATTTACTACGCTGCATTTCATCTATATTAAAATATCAAGTATGTTCCGAAAAATATTTTATTTGGACGACATAGTTTTTTCATATCAATTTCTGGTTAAACATCGATCACATTAACTACTCTTTTAATAGAGATACCTTTGTTTTAAATGGAAATAAAATGTGTAAATATGATCAAATTGTGAAGTGTAAAGTGCAATTTTCTGTACTGCTGTTCTGATTTTGCTTTGTCCAAAAAGTTGTCACGATGTGACACCTTCTTTATTTGTACTCTTGAGTTCTTTGACCATATCAAATTCTGTAAAGCATCAATGAAAAAAACAAAACAATGAATATTTTTGAAGTAAATATGGAATACAGTGTAGATCTACATTCTGCACATAAAAAATTTATTTGAAGTAAAAATGTGAAAAAATGAAGAAGATATGGCAAAATATATGAATTGATATCGAAAACCTGTGTCGGAAACAAGACTTTGGTTTTCGCTTGTAGTGTTCAAACAATGAAGAGTTTTGAAAAGTTTGGGTACTAGGTACCTGTTTCATATGCGGCATGAACCAGTGCCACCTGGTCCCCGCTAAGCTGCCTGTCCCAGAAGTACCATTCGTCAATGACAAATTGCCCATACTTGTCATCTCCACCATCATTTAGCTTCCCAACGGTCATAGTGTTCTTCACCCATGTACCTGTGTTGCGTGAAGACATGGGTTCTTCATCTGTATCCATCAGGGCACCATCTAGGTACAACTTTACAGAACCATCCAGAATCCACGTCCCGGTTACGTGCATCCATTGGTTGCCCAGGCTACTGACATGTGTCATAGCCTTCCACTTCTGGCCACCCACTCGTTTGAAACTGAGTTTCAGGTTACCATTGCCCATCACAAGGGTAACCCCTCCAAATGTTATCTTCTCCTTGTCTAACCCTCCACTGGAGAATATAGGTTTCTGCCCATTAAACATTGATTCATGAAGCTTGATCCAGATGGCGAACGAGTAACCATCACACCGGAGATTTGTAAAACACCTGCAGATAAATCACTATACCTAGCTATTACTGCAGTAATTGTAAATGATCATTTTTAATGATTTCTACACATCCGTTTTACCTTTAGAATATATTTAAAACCCTTATTGACCTATAATGTTTGTGTATTATATTAATCACTGTTTTTCACATGTAAACCATGATTCAAAATTAAATACCTGTTGCAAATTAAGATAGTGTATGTTGCAAGACACGTGGTTAGCATATTTCTTTGTTTTTACTCTATCAATGATTCAACGCCAATGCTTAATAGATCTACATACGTGTGATTTTCTGTTTCAGCGAACTGATGATCAGCGCCATTGAAAGACAACGCCTTGCCACGGATGCATGGAACTAACGTCGCATTGCCGTGCAACGTCATGTCTACATCTCCATGTAAGATGTTTCCTGTGACTGTATCCATGGGCAACCGGTAAATCAAACCTGAAGTATTTTATAATTTTAGCAGCAAGATCTGCAGAGTGGAAATGTCTCAATGTTGACATCTTGTTTACCATAAACTGGATCATCAAAAAACAATGCACACTTCCAAAATCATTATTTTTCATTTTTACCGACTGCGTACGTAGTACGAGAGGAGGTAATAGTTTCACAGGTGTTTGTCAGTCCACGGCGGGGTACTCAGTCCCAACCAGGGGTGGGCGGGGGTAACCAGTCCCAGCGGGGGGGGGGGGTACTCAGTCCCAGCCAGGGAGGGGGATACTCAGTCCCA
>JBCAUG010592037.1:0-14374 GCA_038406175.1 Haplosyllis leylae | reverse complement strand
ACAGTCGACCTTTTTGTTACAGTCTCTGTGGTTCATCTGCCACATTTTGTACAATGTATCACAATACCAATAACTTTGGGTGGGCAACTGAAATCAATAGAGGGCAACTGAAAACAAAACCTGTTTTCAATCACCCCAGAAGAGGTGACTGAAATCAAGCCGTCCTGAAAATGTTTCACCAGCAAACAAAGAATCTGGAATGCAGGAGGAGTGTGTGTAGAATTACTCTTCAAAATTATGAGCATGGAACAAATGAATGGCTTTTAACTGATATTGCAACATCCTCTCTTTTCTGAAGCTTGAATTTAGAGATTTGAACCTGTGACACGAAATTTAAGCATTTTAAGTAGAATTTACTTTCTATTGCCATTGCATTGTAACTAAATGTATCTCTGTACAATGCTGTGTGTAGATTTGAATGAATGTCATGCAACTCGAAAGTTCAAGGTAGAATATTAGAATACTGTTTCTTGGTTCACTGCAAACTATGTACAAAGTGAATTGGAGTGAATGGGGTGAATTTTGAAGTTTCTCATCAAAGGTAGAATGGTAGAATGATACATTCTAATGTAAGTAAGGTCCTTTTTCATGCCTTACATGAAAGTGAATGGAGTAGAAGAACTAGAATTATTCTTCAGCTATTCATGGTAGAAATGAACACTGATTGAAACACATGTTGCCAACTAGAATTGGACTTGAATAAAAGTAGAACTTGAATTCTATGTTGATTTTTTGCCATGTATGTCCATGGAGAGATAGTGATGTCACAATGTAGAAATCAATTCTGAATGGTAGAATGAGAATTCTGAAATGCCTCTTGAAGGTCTTATGAACACCAGCCCCAGTATTTGTAGAATTGCAATTATGAATGAAGAATACTGAATGTAGGATCCTGAATGTAGAACGAATGTGTAATCACACTTCTTTGCATTGTGAATGTAGAAAGAATGTAGAAATACACTTCTTTGTATGAATGAATGAAGAATTAGGTAGAATGAGGTAGAATTAATCTTCTGACTCCTCTGTATACATTCTTTGTTACTCCCATCTTCATCTTTAGAATCATCTTTCTTATTGGTGGAAATACCTTTCTTCTTCTTCTTGTTGCAGCACACCTCAAAGTGCCCAACCATGCCACAGAAATTTCATTCTACATCTTTGGCATTGCAGTTTTTCATATGGCCTGGAGTGAATGCCTTGCCACATCTGTAGCATTTTCTATCAGAGTCTGTGGTAGAAGTAGAATTTTCTTTCTTGGTAGAAGATTTTTTTTCTTATCATACCTGGCATAATGGACAGATGTTGTGTTAGGCCCTTCTGAAGAAACCAAATTCTTCATAATAGAAGCAGTAGAATCTTCCATCTGTAGAATTTCTATAATCCTGTCCAAGGTAGGATCACCTGGCTCTCTTAGCATTTTGTCCTTTGCTTTAGAACTAGCACATCCTGATATGAGTACATCCCTCACAATCTGAGTCTTGGCATCCTCAGGGTACTCACAAATGTCCACCATGTTATATACCTTAGTTATCCATTGATTCAGTCCCATAGAATTTGGGTGAGACTTGTTAAACCATAGTTGCATTATGGATAGCATCTTGTTTGACTTTGGCTTGCATTCTATTTCTAGCAAGTCATAATAAGTTTGAAGTTTCAGGCCTGGTGCATCATCACCTTCAGTTCTGAGTTTTCCTGTTTTCTCCCACCTCTCAATCAAAGGGAGTCCCTCTTTGCCCAGCCAGTATTTGAGGTACTCACACTGGGCTGGTTCCCCAACAGTTCTGAGGGCTGAGTTGAATACCATCTTGACCCTAGACTTCCATTGAATATAGTTCCTATACAAGTTCTCATCACAAGTCCATTCAAACATCAGACTATTCTCTAGTAGTGCAATTGAAGCCATTTTGAAAGTTTGGTAATGTAGAATAGGAACTTGGTAATTAGAATTTAGAATCTTCCATTTGGTAGAAGGTGCACATTGTTTGTGGTATTTGTTAGTGAAACCACACAGATGCAAGTAGAGCAACAGAGTAATGGGCTTTTTAACTGGCTTTTTGCTTGAAATGGAGCATTCTGTTGTATCTTGGAAGGCTCTTTGTGGAAATCAAGACTGTAAATGAGCCATTCTGTACATGCCAAACAGTTTTGGTGAAGGAATATACATTTTCTAGTTACCTGTCAACTATTAATATTTACTTGGCCTTATAAGGAAAGTAACCTGGTTGGTCACAAGCAATTTTTAGATGACCTATCTTGTTACAATGTGTACAAATAGATTTGATACCAGGACAGTTTGCAATATGGTTTTTGACTAAAACTTGGTCACATCTGTAACAATGCTTAACATTAGAATTGTCAATCTTCTTGGTAGATAGTTTACTTGTAGAATTGGTAGAATTGGCTTTCTACTTAGAAATTGCACTGTTTAAATATCTTGTTTTTGATCCTTGCAAGTCATCATCAAATTCAGCAATTTCAAACATAACATCCACTATATACTTAAAGTCTTCATTACTACTGGTTGACATCTAGGTAGAATTATTGTTCTGACAAAACGGGACTTCTAGTAGTAGATGAATCTGCTACAGAGGCTGTTGCTGTTGCTGCTCTGTGTGTGTGTATTCCAGATGCTCATCCATATTAATGAGCATACTGATGCTCGACCTTCTGTTGAACTTTCTTTGTGTAGGGTGTACTCTTGACATCCATCTTGCACTGGTGAATTTTAATTCCATAAAACAAGTTGAAAATCACAGTAAAACACACTATTTTCCTCTCCTGAGTGAATCAAATGCAAGCATAGGTACTTGCCTTCCTGACACTATGACGAAGTATCCATAGAACAACAATTAGAAGTAAATTTTTAACTATTTATGAAGACACACAAAGAGCTATATCTTTACTGTACAGTGGTCAAGTGAGAAGTGAAGCTGCAAGGGGTGTTGCCCAAGCACAAATAAAGAATCTAGAATGCAGGAGGAGTGCGTATAGAATTACTCTTCTAAATTATGAGCATGGAACAAATGAATGACTTTTAACCGATATTGCAACTGATCCAGGGTAGGGTATCCTCCTGCTCTTGTGAAATTGTCAAGGAACAAGAAAGTCCTCCTGTATGAACGCAAGAGGCGTGACGGCCGTGCTGCACAACTGTTCCGGTGCTGGCTAGGGCGAAGGGAGGGGTACCCCTGTCCTGGTCAGGACCCCCCCCCCTTTCCGTGTGTAGACGCATGTGAAAACATTACCTTACCCCATCCTTCTTTTCTGCCCCCTCCGTCCCCAACATCGAGTTTCTACATTCACCAATGAATTCCACTTCAAAAGTAAGCTTTTAAAGAATTCTTGGCACAAATAGAACAAAGGGAAACTTGCTTTCCAAATTGTAAAGATGAATTATTAAAATACTAATACTGTCCTTTAGGTGTTGGAGGCTTTTGCAGAACATGCTGCCCTTGCATATGGAAAGTGATCAGCAGTCCAGAAGGAAAATGCACCGTCTGCAAGGGAATACTCGGGTTTCCTGTTGGTGCTGTATTTGGAGTATGTACGTAAAGTCATTCTCATTATGACTTTTGGGGTATTCAAACGTAACGAAATTTAGGCCGTCAATGAAATACAATTTTGGACTACGGGGTGGAATTATATTAGAGCAAAAGCAAGAGCAAAAATTCTCTTTGATCTTTGCCGCTACTCAAAATGCTATGTATCCATTAAAAGCGATGTCGCTTTCGCCTTCGCGCCAATATCACTGTACCTTTAATATAAATGTGTCTGTCACCCATTCAGTCCAACAAATGGACAGAGAAAAATGGACTCAAATTACTAAGTGTGAACACCCCCATTTTGTTTGCCATGTAACCCATTTTTATCGGTGAAAATATCGAGCTAAATTTCGTTATGTGTGAACAGAGCCTTAGGGCCCGCTTACACTAAGCATCAGCACAGAGTCAATGCTGCGAAATCAATGGAAAAAAATAGAGTTGCTCCAGAATGGGGTTGCAATCCATTTTTCAGTGATTCCATTGTTTTCAATCGAGGTTTTCGTTTTCAGCACAAATCTGGCATTTCTGACATCTCTGTACAATATTGACATCGAGGGCCCACTCAGCCAATCTGTCATTCCTTGCCAGTCTCAGATTTTCAGACCCTTATGGTTTATTTACACTGGCTTACTCCGGGACCGGAACTGGGCACCGTAACCGGGACTGGAAAAAATGGGTTGTATGATATTATGCAGAACGTTTCACATTACACAGGGACTGGGACCCATTGTTTCCTATTGTGCTGGTCCCGGTCCCGGTGCTGGTCCCCGTCCCGGAGTTATGGCTCGTTCACACTGCACGGAACTGGGACCGGGAACGGGAACAGCAGGACCGGGACTGGGAATGGGAACGGGACCGGAAAAATGGGTATAGAACCCATTTGCAAATTTTCCGTTCCCGGTCCCATTCCTGGTCCCGGTCCCGGTCCCCTGTATTGTGTACAGTTCTGCATTATATATACAAGCCCATTTTTTTCCAGTCCCGTTCCCGGTCCCGGTTCCGTGCAGTGTGAACGAGCCTATAAGCCAGTGTGATTAAACCATTATGCTCTATTGAATCTTGAAATGATCCAAGTCCAAAAAGTGAAGTGGAGCATCAACGCATGTCTCTGTGGCTGAGTGGGTAAGGCATTAGAATTCTAATCCATAGATGGTTGGTGTTGTGAGTTCGATTCCTACTGGAGGCAACTTGATTTTTTGCTGAAATTTTAAAGCCCTGATGTCAGTTTTGTACAAAAATGCCAGAAATGTCAGATTTGTGTTATTTAGGAAAACCTCGATTGTCATGCACGCATATTCATCGTGCGATGCTTATCTTGGTTGGTGCATTTTTAAAATGTTACTCAGAAGTCTGCACTACCCTTGTTAGGGTCACGAAGTGTACCTGCCTCATGAAATTTCACGTGGTCATAATTTTTCGATCATATAACTCATTTTGTTAGTATTTTCATTCCTGTAACAAAGTGAATTTTTTTCTTGTACCAATAACAACAACAACAGAAAGCAGTGATTCCATTGTTTTTGTAATTAAGATTACTTCCAATAGTTTATCTGTCTATTAACTGCAAAGCGTCATCTATCATATTAATTAAATGGAATGACCTAATTGTTCTGGCATTACACTAAGACAATCAATTACGTGCAAACAATAAATCACACACAAACAATTAGTTCACAAGACATTTCTTCTTCGAATCAATAAAGTACATTGAAGGGCCAGGGTATTAATGTAAAACTGTCTAAGCTGCTTAGTCTGCTTTAGTTTCAACAGAGTGTCATTTATTTGAGCTAGAAATTTTGTAAGAAATGGTTACACTTGTGTTTTTGTCTGTGATACTGTAGCGTAATAAAACACATATATTTCCAATTTACAATGTATTATTATTGGTTTTCTCCATGATGGTGAATCATGCAAAACATCCTGAAGGAACATCATAAAATCCTTACCTAATCAGGAAATACTGATTTAGTTTTACAATGGTATACATGTTTTTGCTGAAAACACCAATATGTGTACTTATAAAATAGTGTCACAAAGTTGTTCTTATTGATAAGATCCCAAAGTGGTTTTGATATTTCAACTATCTGATGTCTGACACAGATGAACTTTCAGTAATGATCACAAACAATAAATAATATTGAAAAATCTAAAGCACATTTTTAATCTCTTTGCTGATAATAGTAATAACGTGTTATTAGTAATTCTGTAGATATTGAAAAGCTAAAAATAATGTCTAATCAGTGTTTTCTGATTACGTAATGATTTTCTGATGTTCCTACCACTTTCAAAAATTCATTAAAGAGAATACAGTTGTATTCCATAAATAGTTGAAACAACAAGGCAACGTGAACAGTTTTAAACTGAAAAACTGAATTGCTGGAAATATCAAACAAGTTAGCTCAACGGGATCAACGTTTGCTTTCAAACTGACAGCATTGAAATCGATGTTTTTGGAGTCCCTGAATACAGCAAACATTGTTTGCAAAGATGAAACAAAGTATCCACGGAAACAAAGAATTTTATGCGTGGGGCGAAATTACCTCCTGAAGGTGAACCTGACTATGACACCTGACATACCATCCAGACTGAGAAATCTGATTCAATTGTTAAGCGAGCGAAACCCTCCTCGTCCTTTAACCGAACGAGACAAAACATTACTACAAAACAGACTGGCCAACTACAGACACTGAATACTATTAGCCACATTGTATGGACAGGTAATCACATTATAGGGAAAGCCTTAGCATTGTAATTAGGCTGAAGTAATCTGTTGTGTGTCCACTGGCATCAAGTGATGAAAATAGATGCTGGTTTACACAAGTATTAAATTTATTTGCAAGTCTTCCTGGAGGTAAAACCCGTTTTTATGAAATTAAAAATGTATCTTTTCAACACAAAATCGTCTTCCTAATATCAGTGAAATTTCTTAGGTGAGAATTTGAAGGCCCACTGTAATATTCTGTTAAATGGCTGTAAAATTGCAATCAATAACAACCATTCATGAAAATGTAGATTCACAAATTTATGCAAAAATCTAGGTCTGTGTAAGAATTTGACAAAACAGAGGGTAATCTGTTCCAGCATCCTTGAGAAAAACTAGATCTATGATCAGTTTAAAGTGGTTTCGTGTAAAAGCATGCGGAAATGTTTCTCTTGTTTTCAGTGAAATATTAAGCATTAGGCGGCATGCTTTTCTGCTTCAAAATTTGATAGGTTGGTCCACATTGATTGGGATTGATTGCATGAATTTATTCCTTTTCAAAATTTTCCTTGTTTGTTACACGTACCATCTGCACTCTAAATGCAGCCCTGTAGAACAAGCAGAACATGCAAATCCTATACAAAGACTTACACTTAGAAGAGAAAAAAAAATTCAGCAAAAAAAATTGCCACCAGTGGAGAAAGAACTCATGACCTCTTGTGATCTACAGAAAAATGTCCTCTGATGCTCATCCGACTGTGCTAATCAGACATGTGTTGAATAGGAAATCTCCAAAATGAACTTTGTTTCATGCATCACTTCACTTTTTCGACTTGGAGATCATTTCTAGAATCAATAGGGTATGACTTTTTAAAGCTATCAAAGATTCAGACTGAAAACCAAATGTCAACTTAGCATATTTAGCAAATTATCAAAGTAGAGGTCTTGGTTTCTATCCCCACTGGAGGCATTTTTTTTGCTGAATTCATTTTGCTCTTCCCTGCATAAGCCTTTGTTAGCAATGTTGTTAACTTTGTACATGTACAATTCAGGGAAAACTCAAATATAACGGGCGGAAAATAAATGTCTTTGCAAACCAGATACAGCGTTCTACCGCCATCACAACTTTACAAAGATATTACTCAGGACACATTTCATCTTGCTATCTTCCCCTCTTGTGTCATAATGCGTCTGGTTTATGGTGATTTAGATGTATCCTATTATACCACGTGAGGAAAGCACAATAGCGGAATGGATACCATTTTATCGACTGACCATTTTAAGGACATCAATATTTGGTCTGCTTTCTTTCCCATTTGTTGTGATTTACAGAGGTTTATGTGGGACGAGTGGAATTGGGGAACATTTCCTGTAACAAAGCACATTCAACATTTGCCTTTGCTCTAACCATCACATCACATTTCCACGAAACGAGTCAGTTTCCTTTTGTAGGGCCATTTTAGGGTTGTAATAGGATTTTGAAGCGAAAACATTTGTGCTATTTCAAAGTAAATGTTAGACAGACCTTCCAAAATATGCAGATGTTTAAAGTTAACATGACATCTCTGATGTGACGAAAATAAGTACCATGCATTTGACGTCGCATATCAAAAATATTTATATTATCTGCAGTGAGAAGTTCTGTGTGTCAAAGATATACATGTATTCATAAAGCACGTCTGTCTTTAAAGATGAATGTAATAAGATCAGTTCTGAGTTACGTGAGATAGAAGATAAAATAAGATAAAAGCTGATGGAAAGGTTACACTCTGACGTTATTTCATGACATGATGGACTGTCTACTTTAGGAATTGCGGACATTCCATTTCCGTAACTATTTCCATCTTCGAGACAAACGGATCCAGTTGAGAATCATTATTGAAGCATAAGTAACGTGGTTTGGGGCACTTTCCTCACCAGACCAGGGTATAATGGGCACATAGTAATTTCTAAAAATGTGAAAAAGTGAGTCAAAAACTTGTGCAACATTTGCGATGTTTCGATTCTGGCACCACAAGCACTGCGGAATGCAGCCATAATTTCTTCCAGAAGACCTTAAATCTGACGCCTAAAACCCTCAACTGGTGTTGCACAAATGACAAGTTTATCAATGTTAATGTCTCTCATAATATTTACAAGAGGAAGAAGATTTGATAAAGTTTACACAGTGTCAGGAAATGTAGTCGAACCAATCTTCACATCTGTCCCTGTTGTATCATAACATGTCTATTTTATGGTGATTTTCTTATGCTTCCACAATACTGATGAAGATACTATCTTATGAATGGATACCATTCATTGCAGGTCTATCAATATTTTATACTCTCAAGATATTATAAGTTTTCTGCATATCGTTTGTTCCAGATGAGGAAAGTAATAATTTTACTTTGCCCTGTTTCGTGTCGGATATCCATCTCACAATTAGCATGTTGACCTTCCTGTCGGGAATGCATTTTAGTGAAGACAGATCAGTGATAAAGTGTTCTCTACATATTGCCAAACACTTTCGGTTTTTGGACTTCCTTGAAACCTTGCTGGTGGCACTTATGATGAGGACAGATGATACTGATCCTCCCTATAAAAATGTCCCTTAGTTGCATTCATACGAGTTTTTCACGATAAGATCAAATTTTATATTTTTAGACAGAATTTACATCAGACATACTTTAATGATTTTTCAAATATGAAATGGTGCATGAAACGAACTTCAGTTTAAGGTCACATGCCTCTCTAGCCTATTTGGATAAGCATTTAACCTTAGATCCAGTGATGATCAGTGTTGTGAGTTCAATTCCCAGTGGAGGCAACATTTTGCTAATTTTTTAAACCTCTTGATGTAAATTCAGGCTTAAAATGTAAATGTGATATTATCGTGAAAAAGTCGATAATATTGTACTATTTTTAGATCATGTTTTCACGGCCTTCATCATATTGGGCATTAAGTTATGTCTTTTTACTCATATTCTGTCATGGTCATGCCCAGCAGTTATGCCCCCTACATTAACAAAATCTCGGGAAATTTTTCTAGGGTCCCTTGGACCAAGTCCTGGATCCGCCAGTACATGTTTGAAAAAAAGCAATCGTCTGTTAAGAACAAAAATAAATGTAAGAAAGAGAAGAGATGGTGTCAAATTCTGGTGTAGGAACTTGTCAAACTACGTTGTATTTATTTGTATTCACCTCTTGCCATGTTGGTGAAAAGATTCAAAGGTACCTGTTGTACAAACAAAATTGAAATTAATGGCTGTGCTTAATTTCGTCCCCAGTCTGAGTAAGACTGGTTCACGGGTGAATGCCAAGTGGTGTGTTTGAAAAAAATACATTTACACACTCACAAATTGCTAAGTACATGGGCTTTGGAAAAAGTAAAGTACATTTACCATTTAATGTTCAAAAGATTGCAAAACCTACAGTCCCCTGGCTGTGCTGCCTTTTCGTTCTACAGCGCTTTGCAATTAACTTCATCCAGATAACAATCAGCCACTTCATTCACTTGAAATTGCCAAGTCTGGAACCTGTGTCATGTCGTATTAGGCAACAACCATCTCATTTGTTCACTCAACAACATTTGCAATTTCCAGATACGATTCTGTACCTTTGAAGGCAGAGATATCTGAACAATTGCACTGAAATCCGAGAATTCCACATTTGTTTAACGTAATAACTTTGATACGAAACCCCATCCAGAATAACAGAGTTCCGTGATCAGATTGCGATTGCACAAATTCTCTGAAATGAACTTGATTTCATGGGATCTACTTTCCTGTCGGATCAATTCCATTTTTCAAATTACCTTTCTAAAAATTATGGCAAAGCTTTATTTTTTCCAGGGTGATTACCTTTGTTGGATTTTCCCCCTGGAACATGTGAAAGATGTTCAGACTTGTTTGGAATGGAAAAAAATGGCAGCAGGTGAAGTGATCTAAATTAATGTCGGTTATCAGAAAATTAACTCATTTAACTCTGTCCCCCGAGGATATGTCTGAGATATTATTTCGTTAAGATCTGTCTGAAATCTGCAATTAAGCAATTAGTGCTGAAGCCTAAATGTGTGATGTGATTAAGTTAAGAAAGTCGCCTGCAGCAGCTGTAACTCCTGTTTTCTTTTCTTCTGTGCTTACATTTAGTATCATGAACTAATAGAGCCACAAAGTACAGGATTTTTTGTAGTAATCGATGCATCTGAAGAAATATAAAATTTCTTAATGGTACATGGAAAAACAAGACATTTTTACATGTGCACATTAAGATACAGACCCATATCATTTACAGTCGATGCAGTGGTTTTACAAAGCCCACACTGTGCCAGGGATTTCAAAACTACTTCTCATACAGATAATTCCTTGGTGAACAACACTGTTTTCTTTCTTTTTGACTACACCTATCCAGTGTCATTATTGACATCAGCATTTAAATTCACTATTGTCACTCCAAAGCAATAGATGCCTCCCAGAAGAAGAATCCTATGGAGGATTTCACTGTAGTTTAATGTCCACGAATCTGACCGATATGATCACTGATTTCTTTAACAGCTTTCAGGGGAGATCAGTCTTAGTCCGACTGTGATTGGAAATATCTGCTGATAAGGCTGATCTATACTTCTTTGATAGTGCAAACGACTCCCAAAGGAAATAGCAAAAACGAATGGTACGTATTCAGAGAATCTAGGTTTTATAGATTAAATACCCTCCCTTCACCAATAATTTCTGAAGAAATAATGCAGCTGGGATGCAATCAGGAGCTGTCAACTGCAAAGTTAATTGTTTGAACCATGTAAGAAATCATGTCAACGGTAATTTACTTCTGAATATTTATATTAATTTCACGTGACAAGAATGATCTACCCCGGCTGGGATAATTTATGGAAACGGAAATGTGTCGGATACTTGAATTAACCACCAATTTGCAAAAATTAGCATAGCTAGAAAGCGGCATTATGGAGAGAGAGGGAAAAGTAGTTTAACAGAAGTAGTGAATACAGAGACAGAGGGAAAAGTCTGAGACACAATTTGAAGGTATCCAAACATTTAAATCATCCTGATGCTTGTTTGGCCAAATTATGTGACAACTTTGACAATTCAATTTTCCATTCTGTGAGTTTTAAGTGCTGGACAAAAATGTTTCCTGTTTTTTTTCTTCTGGCCACATAGGATTACAGAGATGAAGATCCATCCTGACTATAAAACATGAAGATAGTAGTGATCTACGTGTTGGACTACAGAGGTGGAAGTCCGCGAGGTGCACTGACATATTTGAACCTTTCAACAGTTAATGAAGTTACATCCACGGTACACTTCCTGAATACTGATTACATTATCAGAGAACAAGTATTTTTTCCGCGTATCTTCTTTTCTTTTCTTTTCTTTTTTTTTTTTTGAGAAAAGTGACATATTGTACAATTTAATCCCCTTGGATATCTTTCTAAATTATTTTTGAAAAAGAAATTACTGATGAATAGAATTGGCGCGAAAACTAACTTTTTTGTTGATAACCTCTTGAAGAATGACCAACTACACATTCTTCCCGAGGCTAAGAAATAGGTCCTTTCACATAAAAACTTGAAAAAGTATTTCCACATGTTTCCAATTCTTTCGATTCTTCGGCTTTGCCCTTCCAAGCTAATTAGACCAAATGGGAAAACTAAAAATAGTTTCTACAATGTTCAGTCGAAAACTAAACTAAAGATTCATTCACACCAAACGAAAGCCAAAAAAGACAAACATCAAAGAAAAAGTGTGGATTTTGATGTTGTGACCATAGACAATGATTGAAAGTTCAAATTCATTGAAACCCTTAGCCAATTCGGTTAGTTCGGGGAAAACATGATTGTGTTGTAAACAGAGTAGAGGAAATACGCTCATCGAAGTACGATTGAAAATGAAAGAAAATGTCCACAGGTAGTTACATAAAATTCAAAGTTACATGACAACCTATATTTTTATCAAAAAAGTACCTACTTTTTCACAACGCCTCTGGGAGCTGAAAAGACAGCGTGTGAAAGACATTTTCACAGTGTCTGAAAGACCATGTCCTAACCTTGATGGCATGGCTTTTTAGTGATGACTACTCACGAGCAATGTGATTGCAGGCAATGTCAAGGAAGCTCACGGAGAGTGTCAGTGAAGATGCTCTCTGTCAGAATGAAACCAATGAAGCTTATTTTCCAATATTGGAATCTCTGTCGTATCTTGTTAAAGCTGAACCAAGGTAAAGGTAGCGCATATTGACGAGATATTAGGCAAATGTGAAAGGGATCCGTGTCATTTTACTGTGTGAGCATTTGTTAACGGTTATTGCCTCAGAAATTGTGTACTTTGGGAAAAGTGGATCACTGAGACTGTGTGAATTCTAAGATAAGCAAAACCTCAAACGGAGTTCTGCCAACGTAGAGAACTTATTATTTTTATATATTCATTTTATATATTCTATGCAAGTTAGTAACTTGTTTAAGTATATTTTTTCGATTATTTCAAGTACGAATATAATTCCAGCACCAAGAAAACCAAGAGTTTTCTATCGTAAAGGTAGATCTATATGTAGCATTGTGTCACCGAGGTGTAGAGACGAACAGAAAGAACTTCTTACATTCCAAAGCTTAAGGGTACTCATCAAAATGAATCCTGTCAAATATTATGATTCGACATTCATTCAGCTTAGTGTAGTTATATTTAGTTATATTTTGGGAACCTTTCTCAGTTGAAATTGCCTGCAGAAACTATTTGTGTTATTTTACATTTGTTGTAGATTTTGAACATATCCATTTATTACGGTGAGGTTTGGTACAAGAAGACATTTCCGTAATAAATGCAGCGACAAGAAATTTTGTTTTGTCGTTATCAGGTTATGAGATACAATTTGCATGTTTAATTGAAATTGAGCAATATTTTCGATCAAATGAATTTCCACACCAAGTGCAAATCAAATTGTTCATCATACAGACAGTTGTGTGCGAAAGATTTTCCCAACGTGACAAAAACATTTCACAAATCTCATTACATTATGCACATAGCTGACTTGATGATATTTCTAATGTTGTTACCAGGTCCTTTTCTCCACGCACTTGCACACATGTGAAATGGGAAAATCCTAATAAAATGTGACATAAGTGTGAGTACAGAACGTTCACCGTAACACATCAAACTTATTTCGCATAGTCTTTACGTTAATGTAAATTTGTCCACTGCAATCATGGAACGAAACAGGAAATTTTCGATTTGGAATTTATATATTCCCATTTATTGTAAATTTGGTCATGTCAAGTAAGGTAGGTCCACTGTTATGTGAAGAATTTTCAGCTCAAACAGATTGTGCATCTAACACATGCCCTACACTTTCTTAACTTAAAAACTTATTTTGGATTTCAACTCGGATTTTCCACATAATATTGTAATGCATGGAATGGAGTCTTCATCAGGCCAAATTGAAAACGACTGTCAAAAAATATTAGTGGACGCTACCTTACTTTCAGGTCTTGTCGTTTGTTACGTGTTTAAATGTTTTGAATGGGAGAAAACAAAACGTTCGTTTGCCTTCTGAATGAACGTTATTGACTAAAATGTCAATACAAAATTATTCTACGAAATTATGTTGAGCCTGCCAGTTTGTTTTCAACAACACACCGAATTAATGAACAATTTTGTGAGATTTTCATAATCCTCGGAACTTCTTTCGACCAAGGAAATTACACTCAGTTCGAACAGGTGGTCAGGTTTTACCATAACTACACAATAGACATAATTTTTATGCAATCATGTTGGAGTTTGCCCAAAATGGAACAAGAATTCACTGAATTCAGCGAATTTGAAAAAATCACTGAAGCTTGAAGTGGGGTTAATTTTAAGATCCTCTCTGTTACCTGTGTCTACCTGGCACTGTGGTAGCAACCAGGTTTCACACACAAGAAATACCAGGTTTGGATATATCTACAACAATCATTTTTTAAAACTATATTATTTTGCGTCACTGAATTTGCTAAATTCAATGAAAACATTCATGGAAAACTCAATTAAAAAGAGGACAATTTACATAATTTCATTTAAATAATCGCGTCCTTTACACCCTGGAGGAACATCACAAATTTCGGACGAAAACGGAGATATCACTAATTTCTGACACATTGAAGTCAATGGGC
>JBCAUG010591927.1:0-14374 GCA_038406175.1 Haplosyllis leylae | reverse complement strand
GGGTAATAACCCTATATTTTAAATGAAACTGTACATTTCATGAATACCTTGATCAATTCTTAACAGATCAGCTTCAATCATTCATAATATAAAAGGTTATGTTTCTACCAAAATTGCTCATTGTTATGAATATCTTGATCAATTCTTAATGAATTAGCTTCAAACCTCTACTACAAGGCTAATTATGACTGTCACAATATTTTAGATGACATAGCTTCTATTGACTGACATCCCGTGTGAAGTACGGGTCCATAACTAGTATTTTTAATAAAGAAAAATAAAATTCTGAGTCAAAAACCGTCCACGTCTACGAGTTACCAAATATACAGCATAAAAAAACCATGAGTACGCAGATTAACTAGTTTGGGCTGTTAAAGACCCTTAGGTCTTCCTTCAGTTTACCAAATATTTGTAAAATCATTTTCAAAGAAGAGGCTTGCACTTGTGTCCGTGATCATGCGAGTAGTATAGTATACAACTCATGGGTTATCGACAAATACAAAAGAATATTGCTTTGGTGCAGAAATTGGGTTGGATGGTCCATATTAAATATTTAAGCATCCTAAATAAAGCTGATATTACCATTATTTTATCTTATTTCTGCGAAGAGTGTGCTGACAATGATGTTTGTATTGAGTTGAGGATCGCAGGAGTAAAAGTGTACGATCCATTTTGTGACAGGGAGAGTCGTACAACATTATGTATCTTGAAAGAAAATCATTATTACAGAAAATCATATTTTACAGTTTGCAAGTGGTCCACTTATTGTGTACATTGATGGCTTTTGTTATCACAAATTGCTCTGCGGTCACAGGGTGTGTAATCGGTCCATGATTTATTTACTTCCACATCTACTTGATTTTAGTCGTACAAACTTCGGAATATTGAAAAGATTATCAGACATACTTTCAATACATAGACATTGTTCTTTTGGCACATGAATTCAAAAACTTCATAATTTAACCCAAACACAACTCCAGGCATAACGTCTCAATTCCTTTATGCACAAATTTAACAAATAAAAGGAATTGGCTTGCATCTGGACTGATAACAAGACACACAGCAACTTTTTAGATAGTATCAGAGTATTGTTTATTATATTTACCACAGGCTACCCCTCCCCCTCCTCCTGCTGGCCAGGACAGGGGTAACCCTCCCCCATTTCCCCTCCCCTTCCCCCAGCCAGGACCAGAAGAGTTGTGTGACGTGGGCGGTATGCCTCTTGCGTTGACACAGGAGGACTTTCTTGTTAACTAGTGGTTTGTGTGCCGAGTCTCTTAGACAAAACCAGTCATTATGAGCAATTTATGTGTTAATGACGCAATGACTGTGCCAGTTGCTTAACCTTTGCCAAAACTATAATTTGAAACTTTCTACCAGGAATCTTATGTCTCTTATGTAGTGGTAAAGTCTGAACCGCCTCCTTTCATGAATGTGCAAGATGGAATCTGAAATCCACAGTGATACCTGTGGGATGTGTTACAACAAAAATTCAATCGGATTACATGGTTTTCTCCACCATGGCGTTGCAGTCTTGTGCATGTCTTCATGTACACAACGTCGTGATATTAATTTTGTTGAAAAAATGGTTTTGATTTAATTTATGTCAACCATGTTTCTACCTATGGCTATTGATGCCACTCACTTAAGACTGTCAAGTTTCTTGCAGTGCCGCCCCCACTCGCAGATTCACCTGTATTGTTATCTAATTATTCCAATTATTCCGCTTTTTGTCCTTAATTTAAAGCGTTCCCAAATTTATTCTCAATGTTGATCATATTTAAATGAAATGTAAATATGTTCCGCTCGAGATCGATTAAGGGGTTCAACACATTTGATTGGCATGTCATTGAATGTGTCTGTAATAGTTACGGAAATATAATAGCATTTCTAATGTCAATGCAGCCTCCACTAAAATTTTGGCCAATGACATAAAGGTACTGGATAGTTTGGAAAACTATGTACCGTACAATGTACAATATTGTGCCCTTTTTCTTCGTATTTCTACAAAAATTATTGATTGATGTTCAGCATAAACTGATCTTTGATAAAGAAGTGATTCCTTTAATGTAATCCAAATAATTTTATAATGTCCACTTTTTTCTCCCATTACTGTCTTTGCAGTTCAATAAAACACATACATCAGAGGGTTATGAGTAGGCTGGTTCCCCCGAACGGGATCAGCTGAATATTCACATAAATTTAGCTTCAACACTTGTAGAGATAGAAAACTGTGTAGGTATTTGACCCAATATGTAACACTTCGGGAATTTCACATTGGTGTATTTCTACTTTAGCAGATAGATTATCAACCATTATCATAAGAAAAATAGTAGTTGATTATGCCTCTCAACTTAAGTTACATGATCTGAACTTGAGTGACATTGTAGTCAACATGAAATGAATTTAGAAAATATATTCTTGTGTATTCTTATGTACAGTAGTGAAGCAGTGCAAATGTAACTCTTCTGTTGTTTTTAAAAGCAAAGGATAGTTAGAAAATCAGTGAGGGAAGAACTTATGATACTTCTCTTTTTTTCGTTTATTGTCAACATTGACAACATTGGTATTACAGGTCGGGCAAGGTTATGAGGAAAATGTGAGGCAACCTCAGATTTTGACATAATCATGATAAATTTGACAACTACACCAAATCACTCAAAATCACTCATTTTGGGGTCCAGAGACTGCTTTTCACAAAATTTCACCATTTTTGGAAAAATAAATCAAATTGATTAATCCCACACAGCATTACAACTTTTGAGTAAAAATATATACAAAAAATTCACCACAGCATCCCCTGGGTAAATTTGTTCCTACCTTAGTGAATATATTTACTAAATTCACTGAATACACCCAGTACCAAGTAAAAGGTACTTAATAATTTAATAATAATAATTTATTTACTCTCATATGTCGTTAACAACGTACCACAGTTAAAGCAAGAAAAAATAGAATCGAAAAATGCTTGGTTTACAAAAGTGTATGAGAGAAGGTGCATCATAGACCAGTATTGGTCGTACACCATAATGTTTGATGACCTATTTTTAATTAGTAACAATGTCTAACTAAAATGTGTGAAACTTATGTGCAATAAAACTATTTCAACAAGTAATTATCTCGCTGCTTTTGTTTTTAGGTAAAACAATTTTCCTCAATCGAAGAAATGAAAGAAAGTCATGATACGTTTATACCCAGAATAAAGGGGGAAAATGGAAGGGTCTTACATAATGATCATATGTTGTACACTTCCTATGTAAAACAAAAGTGATTATAATTTTTTTCTTTATACAAATTGATAAAGAAGGACCTTTACTCTACTACTAGGTATCAAAAGATAAAAGAAAAGCAATACTCTAGGTTAACACTGCCTTGAATTGAATCTTAACAGGAAAAAAAAACTGCAATGTGGATATGGCTATGTTTTCTGAGTTGACGTTTATGCCCCACACATATTATTTGACAATTTTCGAGAATCTATTTCGGTGTCTTGTTTAAACCTTGTTCAGCATTTTTGCTTACAAATAGGTTTTTTATCAGAGGAGGTTTTGACTCCAGTTTAGGAATATGTCATGTATCAAAAAGTCTAACAGCTTTACTATGGAGGAGGTTCACAAAAAATCTTAACAAAATGCAGTTCCGCATAATGAAGTCAATTTTGTTGTCACATATTATGGTCAAAATCCTCAAAATGTTTATAAAATATGTTTTGACCAATTTTGATGACTTTCATATGTAACATCTAAATTCACATCATTATGGGTGAACCTCACTGTATCAAGCTTTTTTGTGTGACCTCCTCCCTAGTCTAGTTCTTTGACATTTGACATCATTTACACAATATGACATCTTTTGGACATTTTGACATCTTCTTGACAGTTTGATATCTTTTTACCATTTTGACACTGACTTATTACTTAAATCACCTCAGCCTGTCACAGGGCTATTTTTACATTTGAGACAGTTTGTGAAGTTTCAAAATGTTTCACCATCCCAAATTTGAGAAAAATGAAGATTACCATTGATTTCAATGGATGTTTGGTTCATCTTTGCAGTGAGATTACTAATTAATCAGCAGGTAAATGTGTTTAAAATTTCACAAATGTCTTATGGCATTATCTTCTTCAAACGACTTGTGTTAAATCTTTGAACGGCAGGTCCGAAAGAACTACCTCAAGAAGCTTCACTATGCCAAATTTAAGAAAAATAGAGATTGCCATTAATTTCAATGGAATGTCAAAGAGAATGACAATGCTGCCAGTTAAGGTGCAAAGGCGTCTACCTTCAGTGGCCATGCGTATTGTAAAATTTGTTTCACGGAATTTCTACTGGATGAGAAATTTTTTTGTCCCCTGCAACAAGCTGGTCCATTTCCAGCTTTTACGTCATGCTTTGTTGCAACGGAAATCCTTACAGCAAAGAAAATATTTTCTCTCTGATTTCACATTCAAGTGAGCTCATTTAATCTTCATCAGGACAACTAGATAATTGCCACAATACTTAGATCTTGTTTGCTAAAATAGCAGCATAATTGCTTTCACTGCGACTCCAGGAGTTAACCCTCTGATTACGTGGTGATAAAGCATCAACGTGCAGAGATTTACAGATGTTACGAAGCTTACCAGATGTTTTGTTTGATATACATTACAGATGGTTATAGATACATGCACTGTACGCAAGGTGATATGAACGCACCTAAACTGTTATTCAAGATTGTCCAACAATAAAAGAAATGTTCAGAATTTCTGAAAATTATAAAAAGTTAATAGTAATAACAGCTAGATCTAGTATAAAATAAAGAATCGAACACAACTTTCGTGCAATCAATATCAATCAGCATCTCTCAAAAGTCAAAGATGTGTATACATGAAAAAACAATACAATGAAATGTTTTCAAAGCAAAAGAGCTATTCTAAATGCATTGTGCCAGACTGTCTGTACCAGATGATTACACAAACTACAGATGTCAAGAACGACTTGAGTACCACTGCGATGATTCAGTGTGTGCTACTCGCATTAAGTATGAAGGCTGTCTAACCTTCTCTGACAGCCACTTATTAAGATAGATCTGTGTAAAATACTTACACAGAAACAACTACCTGTTAGAGGGATGATGTAAATTCAACTTGTGTACGAATCTTGTAAACAATGGAATTAATTGATTTCTAGTCTTCTCTCTACATCCATTTGTAAATTCCCGTAATCTCCGTAAACTTCGGAAGTTTTCTGTTCTTCTGACATGTAGCCCCGCTTTTAACAATGCAGCCCAATATACCCCGTATAATTCTCTTCTTGCCCACCAAAATGTGACAATATCCATACAAATATTGTTCATTTTGAAGTACAGATTCAAAGTCAAGATCTAATGCACGACAGTATTCACTTTAAAATGTGTTGATTTCACTTACTTCTTGTGCTCGCTGAATATTTGAGGAGTGTTTGTACAAACAGATAGCCAAATATTCTATTGGATCCTGGGGTCGTTTCTCCGCTACCTCCGCCAAAGCCACCTGCAGAGCCATCCCGACAGATCCCGCCAAGTAACCGCTCTCCGGTCCTCCTCCCGGGATCTTTGCATTCTCCTCATGGCCAATGCCAATACCACCCGATCCTGCTGAAACAAGAGGAACAGTTAAATTTGAGATTTGGAATCAAATTGAACATAAGGTTGGAATTGGGTGTCTCTTGAAGAGATATGTGTGAAGTTTTCTGCTCTTTCCAAATAGGCAATTCCAAGAAGTCAGAAAGTTCTGACCTACCGTTTATGTAAAAGACATGACAGCCTGCCGTTAACATTACGAGGCAATATGGACCATAACCCCCTGTCCCTCATTTTTCTTTACTGATAATTCTAGACTTACTGATCATGCTGGCCCAGCTTGGGGGGGGAGGGTAAATCGTTCTGAACTGGTCCTTCCACTGATCCTTCCTGCTTGTTCCCTCTGGGAGAGGGGTGCAGGGTGGGTCACCTTCCTACCTGACCGGGGTTGGATAGGGTGGGATCACCTTGCATACCTGGCTGATGGGAGAGAGGGTGGGCATTTCACCTACCATACCTGGCAAGGGGGAGCAGGGTAGTTCATCCACCATAGCTGGCTGAGGGAGGTGTAGGCTGTCCCCTATGAAGAGAATCACATACACGAGTGAAAACACTACCTTTCCTCGTACTTCGTACGTACTCTGTAATCATAAAGTATGGTTGCATTTTGGGTCTAGGAGATCCGAGTGACGTTTGTATACTTGAGGATGGTTCTAATATTCACAGCTTTCAAACAGCAAACTTGGTAATTACAAAACCCAAATCAGAACTTTCTTACCGAAAAGTCCAAATTGACTGAACTTCCTGCAGTTTGTTTTGGTTTGAACAATACTGCACCTAACAGCGAATATGTTGGTGATGGTTAGGGAGCATGGTGGACTCCCCGCTCTTGTTAAAAGTAGTCAAGAAGATGACTGGTGAGATTCCATGTCTTTTGCTTGCCACAAACCAAGTTCTGAATCAGATGTACATTGCAGAGAAGCAGACCAACGTGGTCCCGAATGACTGAGAGATTATTTATTTCTCTGTAGCGTCCAGTGCATACACACAACATTCTTAGAGACTGGATTCTGAACAGAGAACTCGACGAGAAGAATATTCAGAAGATTTGGGATGGTAATAAATAGGAATATTCACAGTTTACATCAACTGTCTAGCAGAAAGTGGAAAATATCCTAACGGGAGATAGCCCGTGTAAACAAGGCACTTTGTGATTTAGTGTGACATCAGAATAAAAGTGGAAAATGGTTCTTCACTTCAAAAGCCAAAGGGCGAGATCACTTGACTGCATCTTGAACATAACAATTTTTCAGTCAATGTTGTCTAGTTTGGTCGAATTGATAGTCGATTCAAAGCGGGTTGTGGTACACTTTAGTAAAATATCTTCAATTTTCTTTTGCTAATTCTGTACTTTGGAATTCCTTCAGCAGGCTCTATGTACTTTCTTTCCACTCGATGCAAAAAAGATACCGAGGAAAATTATTTGTTTTGTTGAACAGGATAATGATAGTGACTACTAGAGCGTTATGGGAATCTAGAAACAAGAGAGTGTACTCATAATCACAGGTGAACATTATCAACTTCTCCTTTGGTGCATTGCTCCATGAAAATAATTTCTTTCCTCTTTCCATTGAGCTGTTATCAAAAAGAAACTAATCTAAGGTCAATACACAACTATTTGCCGAAGGCAGGGCAACAAGTGGGCTTAATTCTGCTCTGATCCAGACAAGAAACTTTGTTCAGATTGACAATTATGAACTTGGTTCTCAAAAATGGGTCGTTACAAAATATGACTGCCATTGACAATACTTCCCGGGAATATGATTTTCAGTTAATTGTTGAAACCACATTTTACCTAATGAAAGAATTGATCTCTTGATCTTAAAACGCAAATGCATGGTTTAAACTATGTTCTTCAATGCGAGAAAAAGAATAAAATGTTTCAGACTTTGAAACTTTACTGCTCTATGAAGGAATGATTTAGGTTGATTTTGCCTTTAGAAAACAAGTCTGTTCATTCTCGCTTTTTTGTTATAACCAAAGGTCTCAGATGACAATTTGCAACTGATTATTTTCATCCTAATCCCAGTTTGTGGACAAATCAAAATTTAGAAACACACCACGAGGCAGTTCAATCTCTAATCTTTGACAAGTTTCTGCTGGAAAGAGGCCCATCAATTGACCTCCAACTGCAGGAAAATTGTATTCCTCCAATACATATGAGGTTTGTATTTCTGCTTCAGAGGGTCATAAAAAGCTAATAGATATCAGCAAAATAGATTTGACGAGGACAAAAAATCGATTTCTAAAATCAATATGACTGTCTCTAGTTACATTGTATCCAATATAAAACAGTGCATATGTTGCGTAAATGTTACATAGATCGCAAATTGCATCAATTATTGTTTGGTACAATTCTCTGTTAAACAACTTCAGCAGCCAAATTTTACCAAATTTGAACATGTCTTAATTTGTTTTATTTCAACCCAGCAAATTGTGTTATCTATTTTTCATACTGCACACAATCAATTAACATTTTGGTTCCCTAGTGAGTTGACTTTATCTCATGACTGGCTTTGAAACATTGTTGACTGGAATCGTAACATCAGTTTGCTGTAGTACTTGCGGGAACGTTTCGTCACCTGAGAGACTTTTCTACATCAGTCGATCTTAGATCTACATTATTTTCAGAAGGAAAATCTTGATTTTTCTGTATATGGGTATTATCAAATTAACTGACTGTTTCCAACATGGGGTATTTCAAATGCAAATTTGTTAAGGTTGTCTTAAGTATGATACACAATTATATGGAATTCTTTTCTAATGGTAAAAGGCCAATGGGAAATGTGTTTCTCAAAAATAATGTGTCTGAGGCTCCAGACAATGGTGTAGTATTTTCAAGAAACCATGATAACATGTAGAGTTCTTGAACTGTTGTAAAAGATTTCTCTCCCAACTGCCTTAGATTGACTTGATTGCCAGCTAACTTTCTTTTATTTGTTAATCCAATAAGATAACAATTAGTGGATGCTTTTAAATAATGTAGTCATTGTATTGTAAACAGTGGAGTGACCAACTCTATATAAATGTATCAGAAGTGCCAGGTGTTGAAAGTTAGTGAATTAGTTTTAGTGCTGAAACCATAAGCAAATCACAATCAACATAATTTAAAACCATGAGTAAATCACAATCAACATCATCTAACAATTGTCTTCAATTTCCCCGTCAGGAACCTACCTACCACTCGCCCAACTTATCAAACTCCTGCTGCTCACAAAATGATTGTGGCTCACTCTGGTGAACCCAAGTCTATTCATCTACAGCATGGACGCCTCTGTGTGATTTTTACCAATCTGTGAATCTCTGATGGAAGACCAAACTAGCAACACAAAGACGTACAAAAAGCACCATCAAAGCACTTTACTCAACTACAAGAGCCCTATGCCGCAGAGGCAACAACACAGGAGTTCTAATGATGTTGTTACATATGTTATTTAACTTGATTTTAAGTGCAAAAGGACGTCCGATTTAGTTTCATTCCGCGAAATGTTTTTGCTTGGAGCAGACGAAAAACGTAAAATCGGTCAATGTGAACAAGGTTGTGTTTTTTGTGTTTCAGAAATCATAGTTTACAAAAATGGTCATGATTTCAGAATCAGAGCGTTGGAGGCTCTGCGATCGAATCACTATTTCAGACAAATTGAGAAAAAACGTTAACCCTGTTGACTTTTATTTGGATTCTGCGAATGTAGCAACAAGGTGAAGAATTTTTCTCGAATTTTCGATGACCTTTCATCTTTTTGAAATCCTTGTTGTCGAATCATTGATCTATATCGTAAGTATTTTTTCAAGTTGATTTATTCTTTAAATAGATAACTGGCCTCAGGAGAACTTAAAGATTCTGAGATAAATCTTATCAATGTGAAACCTAGAAGAGGAATGGCATTACAATAAATGTGATTGTTTGAACAATCCAGCGGAACATTCATAAGTCAAATTGCGATCATTTTATAAATGTAATTAAAAAATTTGAATTAAACTAAACAGAATTTTTGCCTTGATCCACCTAGAAAAACTGGTTTATAAATTCCCGACACATAGATGATAGAATTTTTCATTTTACACAGTTTCCTTTCAGACGATTTTAGGTTCCATCATGACTCTTTCAGCAGACAATAGTTTTATTTTTATTGATTCATATACTTGAACGTAAGCAAACTCGTTTACAAGGCCTACGAATGGACAAAATTCCATCGTTACAGGGAACCAACATCATTAAGTTGTGTGACGAAAGGTATTATTTGTAACTGTGAAACTCCACCAAATCAACATGACTGTTTTGTGAATCCATTGAGGTATAAAAGCTAACAATGTGTAAAACAATATATAAAACAATCATGTTAGGGAACTACTAAAAAGGGAGGTATCAATATCTGTCAATTAGATACACATTAAGTACTTTGACAATTTAGACTCATTTAGAAGTTTAATGCTTATCCAACTTTGTCAATCTGTCATGCCATGCCAGTCTCAGACTGTCAGACCCTTAAAGTCAAGCTCTCTTGAATCCAGAAATGATGCAAGTCCAAAAAGTGAAGTCTCAAAATTCAGTTTAAAGATCTCCATTTCAACACATGTCTGATTAGCAGATCTAGACTTTAAAACCAGTGATGGTAAGTGTTGTGAGTTTAATTCCCACTCGAGGAAACTTTGCTTTTGCTGAAAAACCCTTCTATGTCAATTTTGTACAAAAATGCCAGAAATGTTGGTTTTGTGTTCCTTGAGAAAAATCGATTCTTTTACATCCTTATGTCTGTGTAACTACACAGAAAGTTTTGCAGGTACTTCACACAAGCGTCAGTCCTGAATAGCAGGTTATTGTTATTGTGAAATAGAGGAACAATGACTATGAGTGTATTATCATCCTAGAAAATCCACAATGAGTGAAGCGAAGAGTGGTGTTTTGGATGATAATACATGAATAGAAGTTTTTTGTCTATTTTAATAAACGACTATTTTATTGTTTGACAATAAGTTGGATTTTCTCATTGTTAGGTTGAGCGTTTTTGATGAAAATTCACATGCACAATGGGTGACCCTAGTACACTATTGTGTTTAAAATTTTTCATTCTATAACAAAGGAATCAATGCATTTTTCAATGCTTTAAGTTGACCTACTGAATAGAACAATGATTGCAAAGGGGTACCCTATGTATTGGCCTCTTTGGTGGAAGGCCCACTTGACATGTATTCAACATACAGTTTGGACTGCTATTTTTTGTGTCAACTTCAACCTCACAGAATAACTATTTAGAATTGGAATATTTGTCTGAAATTTCACCTGTCTGCTATCGGGATGTCTATCTAAGTATGTACAAAAGGATTATTTGATAGGATTAGTATTTCATACCAAAGAAATTGGTGAATGTTACAAAAAAAGTCAGATTTAGGTGCCTACAAAACAAGGTAAAAGTGACCAAAAATTGTAATAAATTGTATCAAAATACCCTTAATTCCTATTTTATTGGATTGCAAATAGTTGAAGTATATAGGTGTCATTATGTTATATTTTGAAATTTTAATTTGTTTCAGATTGGGTGCAGATATGTCACTCAGTGACACATGTCACTGTATGTAACACATGTCAGTGTATGTGACACTTGAATGGAATCCACTGCTTATTGTGTTGTTGATTGCATTGCAAGACAATTGAGTCACTGACCAAGATAGCAGTGGATTCCTAAAATATACACACACCTTTCATAAATAGGGAAAAAGACCCCGGATTTTATTAAACAATATTAATTCGCAATAACTTTAGGAGTTTTTGCGCCATACATTCTGAATATATTTGTAGGTTTTGTGAATGAGAAGGAAAATACTTTGAAAAGCTTTCTGATCAATACAATTCCCACAAATTGCCGCACCTACTCCTAAAGGAGAATGGTGGCATAGTAGTTTTGGGTGGTAGTCCTTTCTCTTTCACAGCTGTGCCCTTGTCCAGGACAGAATCCTCAAAGGAGATATGAACATTGCTGACTATTCACAAGTCACCCCTGTTCTAGGGAGCACTGGTACTCATCTTTATGGAGTACCCATGCTAACAAGAGTGTAGGCACTCTGGAGCAGAGTGTCCTTACTCTGGTGAGACTTCCCCTGGAAGGGTAGGTCAATAGACCCTTTCCATTGACCCCACTGGACATGTTGCAGTCTTTCCAGGGAAGTCTCAAATAGTTAGTCAGTGTGGAGAACAGTGGCCCCAGGTCAGTCTGAAGGATTATAAGCCTCAAGCTGCAAGAGCCTATTTAGACTACATAACAGACATCCCTAAGGATTCTTGCCATCTCTCTACTTTCTCCACTGACTGGGACATTGCACCCACTGATCTGGTGAATGCTGGGAAGCAATCACACCAGTGTATACCTTAAGGGACTAGTTTGGATGTGACTCCATTTCTAGTCCCTCCACTAAAGTGGTACAAGGACAAAATCACTTGAGGAGTTACACAATCTATAGCATTATGATAATCAAAGAATATAATAAAGAAGACCCTATTCCAAGGTTTGCACAGCTATTTATATGGTACAGCTCAAGCTTGACAGTGCCTAATCCAATCAACTGCTGAGTAGCTTTTGGGAGTGCCATCTACACACAGCTTTTATTGCATTAGTGCATCTCATCTCCTCCCAACTGCTACTCAAAGCTGCTGTTTTTAACACATAGTCACATTCATCTAAAGCTGTTTACTCTATCTAATGGAACAACTAATTGTGTTCATATAACATTTCAACAAGCTGCCACAGGGCTCTATACAAGTACTATGTTACAGATACTTATGCTTCCAGATACTGTAAATCCCTTTGTGCTACGCAATTTGGAATCTTGCCGCTTTCACAAAATGTGGAGCAAATAAAGCAAACGTATTGTTTCAATGAATTAATACATTTTGATCTGGATTCAAAATCAGACTGTTGATTACCAATTTCATTTACAATTCTCCATTATTCTCCTGTCAACAAAATATAACATTTAATGCTCGGTGAAGGCTTTTATGTGTGCGCAAAACTAAAATTCACCATCACCCTACTTATTTATTTTACCATAAATTCTCTGAGTGAACTCAGAGAAAAACTAGATTGAACCATAACCAGAATAAGAGCATTAGTCTTTTGATGGAGACAACATCGACTGCAGATGCATCAAACACAAGCGATGGTCTGAATGGTTTTTTTTTCACAGTTTCGCACTCGTTCATCTCCCTCCAGATGATCTTACTTATTCTTCAGGTCTTAGCAAATCCCTAAAACTTTACAACAAGGTGAGAGAAGGACTTTCCGAAATGAGAAGGTGCCTAATGTTTTATATCAACATTTTTTCGGCAAATTAATTGTTGTACAAAAGACATTTGTTAAATTCTGTACTTCGATAAAAGCTTTGTAATGTCTCACACAATGAGTGAATGCTTTGTGCTCTGTTCCGTTGTAATGAATTTTTAAATATTGAAATCGGCTGAAGTCAAACAGGTCCAAATAGTGTATTTTATTTAGCATGTGATCGAGTTATCTATCCGAAAAATTACCACTACACGGCAATAACTCGATCTCGATTTTCGTCAATATTTTGCCTCATATATTTTTTGATGCCATTCGACAAGATTTTTTCTTTGTGTCTGTATTGTGGAAAAGTCGGGTGACAGATTGGTTGCGCATTACCTCAGTAACATCAGGGCAGTGAAACTTCGGGGAACCTCTCATCGGAAAAATAATTCGAAATGATGGAACTATTGCTAGGAAATTGGTTTCTTTCAAGATAGGTGTAAGAGTAATGATTCTATCGTCTACTGGTTTTACATTCTACTTTATTCTCCAGTTGACCCACAGACCCAATGCTGCAATTACCTGAAAGTATTGGAAATTGGCAAAGTGATTCAAATTTCGGAGCAAGTCTAAATTTGTCTCAATGGTTTTAACCACTGTTACTGTTGCCTTATATGAAACCAAAATATTCTACACCAGTGTCAAATTTAGATTTTGGTTGTTTTAATATATTTTTTTTAGATTGTTACTTTAACAAGTGAGCTCCATTACGTACCAGTATTGGATGTATTCAATATTCTTATTCAAGCTTATTTTGAATTTCACATGAATATATCCACCCAATGGAACCGTTCAACTTTTTACAACCATTCCATATTCCAATGTTATAAGCTGTTATAATTTTTGGCAAATAGAAATAAAAAAGATCCACACATTCTCACATATACTTTTACGACATTTTAGAAATTATGTAAAATAAATGTGACGAAGCATTTCTTGAGACAGCAGCGAACATTCAAACTGTGGTTAACAGTAGTTATGACCACAATAACTGCCATGTGACACTGACTGTGTGGGTGTAAGATTTGTGTAATTTTCAATAATATTTTGGAAACGAAACGATGGTAATAAATGAATCATCGATAATCGTCCCTGAAATCAATAGCCTTTTACCCGCAAGTTTTAATTTCCGTCTTAATTGAGAAATAATTAAGAGTTCATATCCTACGGGCCGTAGGTCATAGGAAAAGATCGATCTGCCGAGATTCGGTTATCTTTTCACTACTATTCAGTTTTGCAAAAAAAAATGGATCTGTGGCCTTGAAAGGGGCTAGAATCCCAAGTTGCGCAATATCATAAGAAAGATTAATGGTGTATATGATAAATGAGGTTTATGATTAATCACCAGCCAGGGTAGGCTGAAAGAATCTATCCAGGCCTTCACACAAGTATTCATGAATAATAAGTAGGGAGCAGAGGCTGCAGCTTGCACATCATATAAATAGGGGTGCAGCCCAGG
>JBCAUG010591816.1:0-14376 GCA_038406175.1 Haplosyllis leylae | reverse complement strand
CCCATTCAGGTCAGGAGGGGGGGTGCCGGGTATACCCCCCCCCCCCCCGGATAGGACAGCAGAGAGAGCACTTGCTACGCGGAGGGCAGTATGCCTTTTGCATTCAGGAAGAAGGATTTTCTTTTCTTCTTTAATTTTTTTCCCAGAGTCACAGTTTGTTGATTTTGATGTACAATTCTTATGACTTTTACTTGAAATCAAATTTAACAAGACAGTCCTCTTACGTGAACGCAAGAGGCATACCACCCGAGCCGCACAACTGTCCTGGCCGGGGGGGGAGAAGGGGAGGAGGATGGAGGGTACCTGGAGGGAGGTAGCCCTGTGGGTCGGGGGAGGGGAGGGAGCGCAACCGGATCTCTCGCCTCCTGGATGTTTTCATTTCATTGACTTTTTCATAAAAATTGCCAAAATGTGTGGTTGACGGCCATTCTATGGGAAATTCATGATCTCATCACTATTATCACAAATGATCTCCTCAGGATCCAGTGAAAAGCCATACAACATATATTCTATCAGAACAGAAGGAAGTCCCAGATGAGGAATCCTCCCAAACAGATGCTTATGCGGATCCAGATCTATCAGATATTTCCGTGTTGCCTCTCTACAAAGATGCTTCAGATCTAGTTTCTCTTTCAGTTCTGTGAAATATTTAGGGATGTAAGTGACAATGACTCCACCATAGTATAAGTCGTCTGCGGGACCAGTGGGGCCATCTAGTGTTTCTCCCGCAGCATACAACAGCATTTGTATTTCCTTTACTTCCTTTTGAACTGGCTGAAAGGAAACCTGAAGGGAGTTTCTACCCAAATGGTCCACACGACCTATTTCTGCTCCTGCCTTGAACAAACGGCAGATTCTATTGATGCACTCGTTCTTCCTTGCTACAACTTCTCCTTTTCGGCATCCCTTCCAAATAATATCTTGTACATAAAAACAGAATTTTGCTGCCAGCATCAATGGTGTAACTCCTGTTTTATCAGCTATGTTCACATCAGCTCCTAGCTCCATGAGAACACCAAAAGCTTCTTGTTGAACGACCAACAATGTTCCATGTAAGGCAGTTTTACCGTCTTCATTCGGCCGATTTACATCAGCTCCTGCCTCCACGAGAGGTTTTATGAACTCAATTTTTCCCTTTGACGCTGCTACAAATAACGGAGTACCGCGGAAACTTCCTAAGTTCACATTAGCTCCTGCATCAATCAGCATTGACAAAATGTGTGGAGTTCCATGTTGCACTGCTTCCACTAAAGGGTTGGTCGTTCCACGTGCAATAGAAAAAATTATATTCACATCAGCTCCCGCTTTTATTAGCATCTCTATGGTCGTTCTGCTGTTTTCAGTGTCACCTATGCGAATAGCGCACATCAGTGGTGGCATCACTAATGGATGTGTGATGTTCACATTGGCTCCTGCTTCTACTAAAGATTTACAACACTTATAATGTCCTTTACGTGCAGCTATTCGAAGTGCAGTCATCTGGGCTATGACCACGTTCACATCAGCTCCTGCTTTGATCAACTTATTCACAAGTTCAAGGTGACCATTTTCTGCTGCGAACATAATTGGTGTCCAACCAGGCTCTATGCAACGACGGCGAAAGTAGGACATGTCTGGTTCAGAAGGCCCAATACGAGCAGACCCGGGAAATATGTGGTCTGTACAGTTCACATTAGCTCCTTCTCTGATGAATATATCTGCACAATGTTTGTGACCGTGGTGTGATGCAGCCAGTAAACCCAGGTTCTTCTTTCTCAGAACACCAGAGATATTATTCCGGATCCCGATACCAGTGCAAATTATACAAGTCATATTCGTGTGGAAATTGGTTGTCATTTTTGCATTTTACCTCCTGCGGACTGAGCTTTTCCAAAATTTGGAGAACTTACGCACAAACGACATCAAGGTCAGAACGACAATTTTGCCCATGCGCATGGTTTATGGGTCACACGTAAATAAAACTAACTTGTTTGTGATGGAAAAGCCTAAAGAAACACAAAAATCAACATTCACGGGAACTGTTTCACGTGTTTGAGCCCAAAAACTAAACCCTTCCACAAACAACAAACATGTATGTTTCGAACTCCGAAAATTTATTTTGCAATATCTTCGGGGACTTTGTTACTGCGGAGTATCATATTTCACTGCTGCATTGCTTCGGGGTCTAGTTGAGTTGGTATATGTCGTTCAGATTTGAGTAAAATGACCTGTACAGTTTACGGTCACTCTACTGAGCTGTTACCTCATTCCAAAGCGAGAAAATATGGTGACATGGCCAATATATTCCTTAGGGCGGTCACCGCCTTTTTTTTTTTTTTTTACAAAAGATCTAATGAACGACCCCATCTAGACGACTTAATACTCCCAAACTTCTTCAAGCAAAGATTATTTTTTTAACTTTAAAAAGTTAACTTCATCGAAATAATTCCCCTAGACTGCTGTAAAGAACACATCCATTGCTCTTTTCTATTTCACGCGTTGAGTTAATAAATAAATAAAAAACTTTATTTTCAAGCAAAATCCAGAGTATCTAGGTCCGAGGGCCAGTTCTAAATGACTAGTCACACTACACAACCAAACACTGTGCTCCTATCACCTTTTTCATACGTTTTTCTACTCTGACAAGCAGTTATCCCGTCCTTTGGACGGGTCCCAAAGCAAGATGTGCGTTCTTATTACAGACAACCCTGACATAGATGTTCACTCTTATTACAGACAGCCCCTGATATATATATAACCCACTCATTACACAAACTCAAACTCAATTTTTATTGCCTCTCACACTTGGATATCAAATTCTTATCAGTTCACCTAGGACTGTCAACAATCTGGAACACAGCCAGGACAAAGTTACTGGTTTCAATTTTAACATGCTCAAAATATATAGAACACAGAGAGGCTGGAGAGGCTGAAGAATGATACTCATAGCATTATACAAGTAAGGATTAATCAACTTCAATACGCGTTACTGTTCTTGCAGATCAACGAGCATTCATACAACATGTGTAAATTTTCAGGTAAGGGAAGTTTTTAAGTTCACATCAGCTCCTGCTTCAATCAGCATTGACTGAATTCGTGAAGTTTCATGTTTTGCCGCCTCTGCCAATGGGGTAGTCGTTCCACTCCCATCAGAAAAAATAATGTTCACATCGGCTCCTGCTTTTATCAATAAATCTATGATCTTTCTATTGTTGTCAGAGTCTCCTGTGCGAACAGCACAGACAGAGGCGGCATCACTGACCGATCTGTGACGTTCCACATTGGCTCCTGATTCTATTAAAAACTCCACACACTTGTAATGTCCATAACTTACAGCCAACTGAACAGCAGTCTTCTTGTCTCTTATGAGATTCACATCAGCTCCTGCTTTGGTCAACGTCTTCATAGGTCCGAGGTGGCCATTTCCTGCTGCGTACATAAGTGGTGTCAAACCAAACCACATATCGATGCCAGTAGGTGGTCCAGGCTCACAAACCTCCGAAAGGGAAACTCCACCAAACGATTCATCAGCACAGCTCACATCAGCTCCTAAAGAACGAAAGTATTGTTAGTTTTTGAGTAAAATCATGAAAATGAAAAATTAAGTTCACTTTCACCCGCCATCGGAAATCCCATTGCACATGCGTGGCCAAAATTTAGAGTAGAATCTGTGATGACAAAACGGACTGGTACTCTTCAGCTTCGTGATACATGTACGCATAGTGGGTATGCTTAAAAATCTTATCGTAGTGGACGGTACTCGTTGTGAAATAACCTCCTGAACATTCATAACAATTCCATGTGTTATTTTCTGAGAAAAGTGTTTTCCATTAATCAAGCTGGGTTGTCTTAGCAACCGAACTCGTTGTAAGCGGAGTCAAGGGTGCAAATTCCCAAAATAGTTGTGAAGCAACCCCGTTTGCATCAATAAGATAACACTCTACAAGTCGCCAAATAGCACAATGAATAACAATGGAAAATGATCACAATTTTCGAAAATTTATTCAAACTGAATGAATGAGAATGAACACATAAAAATATACAGAACAAAGAACAATGTCTGTGGTACCATGGAAAAGTCTAAATTATTATACATTGGTACACTATGTTTCCATGAGCTTCCGAGCGAAAATGTTGACAAGCTTTAAATGTTCAAACAACAGACAAAGTGCACTTCTTGGCAGTGAATTCAGGATCCCCCGCGCGGTACAACAACGAGGATGTACCAGAAATTGCCAGCACTACTGAAACAGAGACGAATAAAACGCACTCACTTTCATGCAGTTAGCTACCGTTTCTAAGGAACAAAAACCAAAATAGGAAGCGATATTTCTGCATTGATAAGCTCCAGTATAATTTATTTGAATGACGTAATCACCAAATGTGTACGCATATGTACTATTTAAAATTGAAAAAAAAGGTTGGTTCAATACTACGTGTTTTCTTTTTGTTTTGTTTTTTTCCTTATCTTTCTGTTTCTATAAGTCCTTGCAGTACTCAGTTTCTATGTACTTCTCCATCAACGGACAAGAAAAAAATCCCCATTTCTAATGTTGAAACTAATCAGTCCATGTCATCTTCCAAATCGGCAGCTCTTCTGTGATCCAGCGAGCAATCATACAGAAGATATTCCATGACCAGTGACGGGAGTCCCAACTGGGGAATTCTCTCAAACAGATGCTTATGTGAATTCACGTCTATCAGATGTTTCCGTATTGCCTCTCTGCACAGATGTTTCAAATCCAGGTTCTCTTTTATTTCTTGAAAATATTCAGGAATGTTAATACGTACATCATTTCCACTGGCGAAGTCGTATGCAAGAACAGTGGGTCCATCTAGTGTTTCTCCTGCAGCATACAACAGCATTTGTATTTCCTTGACATTTTCCTGTTGTGCCATGGAATATTCAATGGAATTCTTCCCCAAATGATCCCTTCGACCTATTTGTGCTCCAGCTTTAAGCAATCGACAGATTCGCCTTATACTACGAATTTTTTCTGCTTTTATTGCAGCCAGAGGCTTCCACCCAATCACCATGACCTGAATATGTTGACAAACTGCTGCTTTCATCAACGGTGTCACTCCTTTCTTAGTTGCAATGTTCACATCAGCTCCTAATTTCAGCATCAAATTGAAGCATCCTGCAGATAATTCTGACAAGGCTGCATGCAAAGCAGTTTCTCCTTCATAATTCACTTGATTCACATCAGCTCCTGCATCTGTAAGTATTTTCGAAACTTTAAACCTTCCAGTATTTAACCATCCACGATGTATTGCTGAAAGCAAGGGGAAAGAGTACCCAGTTCCCATATTTACGTCAGCTCCTGCTTTGATCAGAACAGAAACAACTTGTGGGGTACTCGTACCAGCTGCCTCCTCTAGTGGCGTTAATCTTCTATTAGAATAGGTGGCATTCACATCTGCTCCTGCCTTTATCAACATTTCTATACATTTGATTTGAGGGGCTTTGCTGTATTCATGGATGGCACACATCAAAGCCGGCCTGATTGTTTGATCTGCTAAATTCACACTGGCTCCTAATTCTATCAAAAGTTCGACACACTTGTCATGTCCTTTCTCTGCAGCTGCTCCAAGTGCTGTTCTTCTCTTTTTGGCTAAATCCACATTGGCTCCAGCTTTAACTAACTTTTTTATCGCTTCAAAGTGACTGTAGACAGCTGCGGAAATAAGTGGCGTATAATATTTCAGACTATGAGATTGCAAATAATTTGCTTCACCAGGAAATCTCATTTTCCTGTAAAGTTTCCTGCGACAGTCCCAATCAAAATCTTTGTCAGTACAGTTAACATCAGCTCCTTTATTGATGAACACATCCATGCAGTCAACATGGCCCACGTATGATGCAGTCAACAATCCAAGATTCTTCTTTCTTTGAGCAACATTCACACCATCGTTGGGCTTCTTCACTGTAGCTCCAACACTGATACAAAGTTCACACGCCTTACCCATGACAGCTGACTGACCAGTTATGAGTAAATCGACCTATTCTCGATGATTCTTTCAGCTGGTGCAAAAAAACGACTTTTGAAATCTTACCGGAAATGTTTCAGACATGAATTGCTCATGCGCGTGGTCAAAATTTAGTGCACTTGGAGGAAATGATTTGTGATGACAAAGTGAACAGAAAACTTGTTCCGTGTATTTGCATTCTTGTGACTTAGTAGGTGTCACACCAGAGGTGAATGTGCGACTTTGAAACCTAGGACAGACGTCACCAGAAGTCCCAAATATTAGTGTCCCCCACAAAAAGAAAAAAATAAGAAAAAAAAAAAAGAACTTAGGAAAATTTACTCAAACTTTAAAAAAACATCGGGGGTATCGGAGTGTTCTGTCTTTCTCTAAATTCACATCAGCTCCTGATTTTACTAACAATCCTATCCATTCAAGGCCACTGTAACGCGGATGCAGAAATTAATGGTGTGAAACCGTTTTGATGAGTGATTCACAGATCCAAGATGTTTTGCCTATTAAAGTTCGGCTCCTGGCAATCGAGTTTTCCCGTAATACACAAAGTGGGCAAAGTTGACATTTTTGTGTTTGCCTAAATTTGAAAAATACGACAGATAGAGAAATTCACCTCATCAATTAAAATTCAAAGCACCATTACAAATGTAAATTTACTTTGAAACTCATTAGGTTCTTAACTGTTTCCAATTTATTTACATTAGAAGTTGTACAAAAATGCCAACATTGTCAACTTTGTGTATCATGGGAAAACTCGAGTGAAAATTCCATATCATTTAAAATATGTCTGAATCATATAATAAATTTGCCTCGGATGAAACAGTGAAAGTTGTTTTTTTTGTGCTATTTGACAGAAATGAGTAAATTACTACGTTTCAATTTACCAATTTATTTACTATTTACATGTATTGAAAAGCAATTAAAATGTAAAAAAAGGTAATTATCACTGGGCATCAGATCACTAGTCTCATTTAGTTTGAAAAGTTTATCACCATTTTTAAAAAAAAATTAGCAGTAGTATCTACATTGGTCCCACTTACAACGAAAGTCGATTTGTTAAGAATAGTAAAAATTTAAGAGATACCGAGCTTTTGTAGCTTTGATTCACCGAAATTTTACATTTTTCTTGGGTAACTTAAAGGAACCAACAGTATACATAGTTGTCAATATCTTAAACCACATAGCAATGATGGTCATGCGCAGTGTATAATTTAACACTCGCCCGTGGCGAGTCCATTTCTCTGCGGGTGAGCTGAATTTACAAGCACTCACCCGGTCTGGCTAGTTGAAATTTTGGCCGTTTAGTCACAACTTCTGTTGACGAAATTTTCCAGAAGTAGATGCAACATTTGAAGGAATTACTAAACATTAACACAAATATAACTGATCAGTAGCTCACTGATTGATGAATAAATAGATATATTATTACAATAATTACTGTTTTTATGATTGATTTGTTTTCCTAAAATTATAAGACCATCCAGGCGAGTATATTTTGCTGTGGGCGAGTTGATTTTTGTGTTACTCGCCTGAGGCGGCGAGTAGAGTAATTCTTAAATTATACACTGGTGCGACTGTTTAATCGCAGAAAATCAATGAAACGCATGAAGAAAAAAGTCCAGTCAATTCACAGTTAATAAAATATAATTTACTGTCGATTCACTTCTGCAGGAGGAGATTTCTCGGCCAATCTAAAGTATGATTTACCGTATGTGACGATCCAGAATCATCATCGTCGTCGTCGTCATCTGTGTCGTCGGTGTAGTCATCATTTCCAGCTGCTTTGTTGTCATCGAGTGTGTGATCGTACAATAAATAATCATTTACAATCGAAGGAAGTCCCAGATGAGGAATCCTCCCAAACAGATGATCATGTGGAGCCAGATCTATCAGATGTTTCCGTACTGCCTCTCTGCACAGATGCTTCAGATCCAGGTTCGCTTTCAGTTCCTTGATACATTCGGGTGCTTCTTTTTTTACAGAATTGCCTGTGGGACTAGTGGGACCATCTAGTGTTTCTCCTGCAACAAACAGCAACAAGAAAAGTTCTTTCTTATGATGGTGGGTCCTGTAGGACGATACGGCAATTTGAAGAGCATTTTTTCCCATTTCATCTCTGTGGTTAATTCGAGCCCCTCCTCTTAAAATATTGTAAAATATTTCAATGTAATGTTTCTCGAAATGAAGGATTTGTTTCTTTTTATTTTTTTCACAGTCAAGTTGCCGGCTACTCATCAGAGCTGCTATCATCAGTGGGGTCATTCCCCTGTTGTCTGGTGTGTTCACATCAGCTCCAGATTTCAACAGTAAGTATACGGCTTCATTCTGAAGAGCCCGCGCTGCCCTGTACATTGGGGTTTCATTGTAATCATTCTGTTGGTTCACATCAGCTCCTGCCTCGATAAGTAATTCCGCACATTTAAAATGTTTGTCCACTAATGCCTCATGTAATGGGAATTTGCCCCCATATCCCGAATTCACATCAGCTCCTGCCTCAATGAACTTGGAAACAATCCTTGGGATGTTTAATTTAATGCATTCCAATAATGGTGTGGTCTGTCCCGTCCGTGGATCGAAGCACTGAATGTTCACATCAGCTCCTGCCTCTATCAATAAGTCAATGCATTTTTCACTGTCTGAAATCTTGTGGAAACGAGCTGCAGAAATAAGTACTGGTTCAACTAGTTCACTGGAAATATTCACATTGGCTCCTGCTTCTATCAAATATTTTACAATTGTGTAATGCCCACCTTCAGCAGCCATATTCAAGGCTGTTCTCTGACTTTTCACCAGATTCACATCGGTTCCTCCTTTTAATAAACATTTGATAATTTCAATGTGACCAAAGGCAGCAGCATAAAATAATGGTGTACACCTGGCTACTTGAGTGAACGGATCTATTAGAATCCGATTATATCCATATCTACTGGTGTATCCAATACCACCACCAATATTTCTTCGACAATCTGGGTCAAACGCATGATCAGTACAGTTCACATCAGCTCCTTCTTCAATGAATGTCTCTGCACACTCCTTGTGGCCGACATATGATGCAGCCAGCAAGCCCAGATTTTTTCGTTGGATCCCTTCAAAACCTATTTTGTATCCCTCATTTATCCCAAGTACACTGTTACAAATACTGCACTCTTCTGCAGCCATAATAATGCCTAAAAGAACACTTAACTCAGTTTTTCTATGGATCTCTCCCAGGTGCGTCGTGAAATATTTCCAAAATGGCCGACCAAATATTTAGGACGCCTAGATGGCATGTGATGGAAAACCCCATATGGTGTGCGATGAGCTTTAGGACTATGCGAATGTGCGGGATGTTAATATTGCCCCACAAAATTATGATGATGATTTCGTTCCAGAACATTCAGAGAGCATGAAAACCTGAACTTAACACCAGCTTACACTAATGTACAAAATACAGAATGCACTTTCGATGAGTTATTGGTGATTACACCCGATGAGCCGTATTTAGGACATGTAAACAAAGCAAATTAGCTTACATAATCCTAACCAAAATAGTACAGAACCAGGTTTGTCTGAATGGAGAAATCACCCATGCAATCTTAATCGCAATAGTTTAGGAAAAAGTTGGTGTGAATAGACCAGCAAGTAATCCCAGATTCTTATTTCCTTGGATTGATTGTGTACCGCCCAGAAGTTCTTCATCCCTGATATATTCCCCAATGCATGTTAGAGTGGTCATACAGTAGCACCCCTGTCTGAGCGGTTATACAGTAGCACCCCTGTCTGAGCGGTCATACAGTAGCACCCCTGTCTGAGCGGTCATACAGTAGCACCCCTGTCTGATCGGTCATACAGTAGCACCCCTGTCTGAGTGGTCATACAGTAGCACCCCTGCCTGATCGGTCATACAGTAGCACCCCTGTCTGAGCAGACATCCTTTTTACCGCCAGCATCTGAAGGATGGGGGAAGGTAATAGTTTCAGTCCACAGGGGGGTGGCAGTACTCAGTCCCAGCTGGGGGGGGGTACACAACCCCAGCTGGGGGGGGTACTCAGTCCCAGCGGGGGGAGTACTCAGTCCCAGCTGGGGGAGGGGGGTTCTCAGTCCCAGCCGGGGGGGGCTACTCAGTCCCAGCCAGGTGGGGTACTCAGACTGGGTACCCCCCCCCGTGAATTTTTTTTTGGGGACATAAATCCCCCAGGATAGGTTTGCTACGTGGCGGGCGGTATGTCTCTTGCGTTCACGCAGAAGGACTTTCTTGTTTCCAAATAAATTTGACAGTAAATGGAAGTTTATCATTTTGATTGTCAACTACACAGGATCCCGGTTACAACGAGTTTGGGTACAGAGAGCACCCGCTCACAACGAAGTTTATTTTGTATCATTCCACTTAACCCAGGGTGGACTTTTGGCAATTTAAAATACATCGACGAACGTACCTTACTTGTTTCCTTTATTTATACCATTCCCTTTTATAGTTTGCAACTAAATGAGACTTTTAATTATACAGTGAACTTGGATTGATATATAATACATGTAAAACAATTTGCTACATTCCATAATCTATTTAACAGCAATAGTGTCGTTTACATTTCATTTCTACTCATGTATCTATCTGTTGTGTCATCCACGTCTGGTATGACAGGCAGATGGGGCCTGGATCCGCCAATTGCTGTTTCACTACTGTACCGTCCCTATTAATCAAGATGTCTAACTCCGTCAAATAAAACTAAATTCCTTCCTCAAGTGCTCTCTCAGAATCCAGGGTGCAATCGTAAGGCATGTATTTGATGTAATTCCCGATTGGATTGTGTAAGTTTTAGATCCGGATGTACAAGAAACAATGAAATATCATTTAATATGCTACAATGTTTATTAGTCCTTTGTACAGAGAAATGCTTCTATGTTAAGGTGCAAGCTGAGAGTGACTGGTCAGTGGCTGTCACATAGCTCTTGAGAGCAAGACGGTAATGCTTCAGTAAACAAACAACTGTAAAGGAATGCGAATATTACACAGTATTCAGTCACGATAGACGGAATTCGGAGTTGAGGAATCCTCCCAAACAGATGCTCATGTGGATCCAGATCCATCACATGTTTTGTAGTGCCTCCCTGCACAGATGATTTAGATCCGTTTTTTTCTTGAGTTCTTTGAAACATTTAGGGATTTGAGTATTTGTGACACCAGACCCCAGACCTCTGGTAATAGTGGGGCCATCCAGTGTTTCTCCAGTAACATATAACAACATGCACAATTCGATAGACAATGAAGCAGCTAACATCTTGCAACACTTTTTTCTTGACACAAACGAATAGATAAAACGGCGTTCCTACGACGCTGAATTTGTGTACCTTTTCACAGGTAATTTCCCTCCCTATTTGATGCTGCGTATCAACTCAATCTCTCGATTTCGAGAGTCTCTAAAAAATTGACGGCCTAAAATTTTGTGTCATATGAAAATTTTCGAAAACGAACCTTTATTTTGAAAACTCAAAAGAAAAAAAATTGAAGAAAATATAAGCTTAACATTTTAGAAATATGAAAGTGGGTCATGGTTAGCAAATTTTGGGGGCCTGGATACTGGAGGGGGAGGCAGGGTCCCTCTCGGAGTAGCTTAACTTCGGATCCGCACCTTTTGTGGTTTCGTACCATCAGGAGGTACTGTAAGAAAGGCAACGCATTGTTTAGTCGTCGTAGTCGTCATCGTCACTATCATCATTGTCATCTCCAGTTTCCACATCATCATTAATATCACAATCGTACAGCGTATATTTCTCCAATGTAGACGGGAGTCTGAGTTGAGGAATCCTCCTAAACAGATTCTCATATGGATCCAGATCTATCAGATGTTTCCGGATTGCCTCTCTGCACAAATGCTTCAGGTCCAGATTCTCTTTGAGTTCTTTAAAATATTCCGGAATTTTTATGTGGACAGTGTCGCCTGTGAACACTTCTTTCCTTTGAACGGTTGGGCCATCTAGTGTTTCTCCTGCAGCATACAACAGCATTTGGATTCCCCTCCATTTCTCAAGGTCAGTAGCAACAGAAAACTCCAGGCAGTTTCTTCCCAGTTGATCCCTGTGATTTATTCGAGCTCCAGCTTTCAATAGCAGCCGAACTCTTCCAATACCACAAGACCAAGTTGCGTTCCTCAGGGCGGTTGTGTAGTGAACACCAAAGCAATTCGTATCTGAGACGACATTCACATCAGCTTCTGCGCTCAATAAACTCTTCACATATCTGTAATGCTTTTCCGCGCCGTGCATCAAAGCTGTTCTTCCGTCATCGGCAGGCTTGTTCACATCGGCTCCAAATTTTATCAGTAAATGCATGCAAGCCTCTCGATCCCTTTCTACAGCTGTAACCAGAGGGGGCATGCCACAATAGTCTCCCCTGTTCACATCAAGCCCTGCTTCTATTAGTATTTCGGCGCAGCGAACTTCTCCGTAAATTATCACCTCGAATAATAAGGAATCCGAGGGCTCTCTTGCAAGATTCACATCAGCTCCTGCAGCTATTAGCATAGACAGAGCCTCAGGTGTTCCGAACAAAATGGCTTGGTCAAATGCTGTCGTGGGTGCCTCAACGTCCGAGTAATAAGCGTTCACATCAGCCCCTGATTTTAACAGAATATCTATGCATTTCGTGCTGCCGGATTTCGCTGCAGGAAGTAAAATAGGGTGAAGTTCAGGATTGTTCACATTCACTTCAGCTCCTGCTTGTATCAAAAACTCAACGCATTTGTGGTGCCCTTTTCCAGCGGCTGCAATTAAAGGGGTTCTGTCACGGGCCACTAGATTCACATCAGCTCCTGCCTTCACCAGCAATTTCACACATTCAAGATGGCCATTCTGAGCAGCATACATCAACGGTATACAGAGATCATCATACTCATAAAAGTCATCAGAATTAATCTCCAGCCTTTGATTTATCTCCAGGCGACAAGTCAGGTCAAATTTGTCGTCGGTACAGTTCACATCGGCTCCTGTTTTGATCAGAACACCCAAGCAGGCGTTGTGGCCTGCGTAGGCTGCAGCAAGTAAACTGATGTTCAGTCTCCTTTGGGCGGCACCCACGCCTTCCTTGGCTTCTATTTTACGAGGTTCCCGCCAACGGACGGGAGCAGTATCTTCATCCATTGATCCAGCCAAACAAATTTCACACACCTTCGCCATTTTAGTACAGCGTACAGCGAATTTTATTGTTGCTCGTTAAATTAATTCAAATAATGTTTTATGTTTAAAATGGCGTCTCGCTGGAAATGCACGCTTTCTCGCTTTCTGTGGAAAGCAAATAGACCGTAAACACGACTCGGTTAAGAGTTGGGACGTTAACTAGAGCACCCGATAACATGACAGCAATTTGTGATAGATAATTTGTAACACGTTTATCTTAACTGCTCTTGTTTATTCAGATTATTTCGAATAGAAAACCTTTATTATCTTGAATAGTAACATAGATGTGCTTTAACATGCCAATAAAATGTACATCTAATTGACAGATACACGCCAAAATTGTTTGGTAAGCGCACTGATCTTACGATTTGCACCTACAACCGAAAGAGCGAACAGTTTCGCTGCAGTAGAACCGAATTTAAAACGGTCCGTCCGCGACGGCGTAATTTAAGGCCTGTTCACACCGAGCGTCACAACGTAACGTTGGCGGGCAGCACATTTGCCCGTCAACGTAGCGTTTTTTACGTTGACGGTAACGTTGACGCTCGGTGTGAACAAGTCTTTACCCTCAGTTTTGGAAGCGTCACAGCCTCTAGTCTAAGGAAGATCAAATGATTTAAAGATAAATATGGCTGGAATACATTTTTTCATAAACAAAATTAAATCTTGCAGTGCAGCAATTCAGCGAGGCGGAGCTGGGTGGCACAATGTCTTTTTCTGCCCAACTCTCGAATCCGCCATGCTTTGTGCTGTGGAATCCATCCCCTCATAATTGTTATTTGTAAAAATTATGTTCAAATTATATAAAATTTAAGGCCACATTTTCTCCAATTGAATCACAGACACTCAAAAAGATGAATCAGAAAGATTTCTTGTCAAAACCTTTCGCGAACAAAATGATTGGTTGCCAACACAAAAGAAATCTGTTGAGAAAGTTGTTAATACATGTGTCTGTAACCATGGCAAGAACATTGGGAATTAGACACCAACCAATCAGTGATCTGCCACTCTACAACCTTCTTCACTAAATCTGCAAAGGTGTGAAACAGGGGATTCAATTGGTTCGTATGCAATTCCAAAAAAAATCCTAATGAAAAATTTACCGTTGCTATGGAAACATTATGCTTTATTGATAGTTTCGGCATCAGCCAGTGCCTTGGTAAGTATCTCTTGACACTTTCCATGTCCATTCTTCTTCGCTTCACCTAGAGCAGTGGCTCTCTTCAGATCAACCTTTTTTACATCAGCCACTAATTCTAT
>JBCAUG010591705.1:0-14376 GCA_038406175.1 Haplosyllis leylae | reverse complement strand
GTTTGTTTTATGCACCATTTCACATTTGAAAAATCATTAAAGCATGTCTGATGTAAATTCTGTCTTAAAATGTGAAACTTGATCTTATTGTGAAAAACTCGAATACATTTGCAACATTTATGAGGTATGGCAGATTAATGTTATGGCGTTGAGTAACTTTTCGGAGAAACATTGATGATGTGTCAGCTGATGTTTTGCACTGAATCACATCTTCGTTTTAAATGTGGTTGAGAGAAAGTCTTGTACTCTGAAAAACCAACCGCTGCTTTGGTGATTATTAGTTGAGAAAATACATGCGATTGCACCCTTGGTTCTTTCATCAGCATATAATAACCAGCAGATATTATCTTTTGACAATACAGTTTTCTTACTAAGAATGTTTTAAGCTGATTAAACTGACAAAGAAACTTAACGCTTGAAATTTGATAATCGGTCATGTACTGGTGGCTCGACGTTTCTGTTTTGCTTTTCATATTTACAACAATTAATTCTGGTGGGTATTTTGTGATTTAAAATAAAAACCGAAAAATAGAAATATTCCAATTTCCATGGCATATCAAAACTTCACAACTTTGACTGTCAATGTCACACCAGAAAAGAGTCAGTCTTTACAGAACGAAGGACTTCTTTATTTCTTCAGAGACACGATCAGCCAGTTTTCTACAGCACAAAAACAAACGACTGACAAAAGCAGTGACGAAAACATTGACGATAGAGGCACCACGAACATGTGTAAATGTTCTAACTGGTTTCAAACCTACTTGTGAGGTGACATTGGGCCGTATTAACGTGAGTGAGTTAGTAGATGCCAACAACTCTGATGTTTTTCTAGTTGGTAAGTTTCCATGGCAGGCTTTATAAAAAAAAAGAAAAACCAAAATTGTATGTACACATTCCGCAATGGTTGGTGCAGAACTTCTTAAAGTGGGATAACTGTCAAAATATCCTTCCTCTCATTTCTTTAGGTATTGTAAATTCTATGCAAGTTTAATTAGATTTTATTATGCATTTCAGATAAATGCACTGCAGAACCAGGATTTTGCCTCAATGGTGCCACCTGGGAACAAACAAGGACATCCGCCAGATGTCATTGCACAGACCGTTACCAAGGAGACAGATGTGATGCATGTTCTGAGAGGTTCCAGGGAGATGGTTGTCAGGAATGTTCCCCTGGTTTCCAAGGTGACCAATGTGATACATGTACCTCTGGTTACCATGGCGATAGATGCAGTAAGTTTTCCTATAAGTGTATTGGTTCTGAATTTGATGAGACCATTCACATCAGTTCAGACTTCGAAAACCTTTATGTAATGCGTGATGTTGAGTAAAGTACAAAATGCATTCAGACAAGTTAACATTACTATTCTAATTTTAGAGTATGTATTTGAAGTTCACCAAAATCATAACTGCTTACCAGGAAACGATTTGTTCGTAACAGCAGGAAGCAATGCGGAAGAGATCGAGGCTTGTAAGGAGCTGTCTGCTCGTACCCAGAAGTATCCAGCATTTGTTGCGGCATATGGAAACTGCTACTTTAAGCCATCCAACTGCATGGGCAATCTATTTCCACAATCAGGTCAAACAGTGTACCTAAAGGAGACAGTTGATGAATAATTTTTCTTGCAGAAACAAGTAAAATTTGAAGATAAACCAATATCTGACAGAAATGAACTGGATTATTCGTCGATCAAGACCTTTATCAGCCCGTGGGATGGTCCGGAAAATTTGTCAATGGATGTCATAGGCAACAAAATCCAGTTTATTTTGTATTTCTTATAATGATTGATGATAAAAATATATGGTTTCCATGGCAACAGTAAATAAACTGTCAGTTTGTACTTTTTGAAAATCTTGTTGAGTAAAATGGATAATGTCATTTCTTTTCTCCATCTTCGATTTTTGTATGGTACAGTTTGCGAAGTTAGTTTTTGCGATAATTGTTTGTTACAATGTTTCTTCTCTTTTCAAGCTTCTGAAACAAAAACATCGGAAGTAAGTATTGTCAACAACTTTTAGTTTGGGAAGATTTCTCGTTCCTCACGGTCAGCAGTTGGACCAAGAGTCTTTGCAATTAATTAAAGGCTGTTGTAAGTTGACGAATGCTTATTAAAATTGCTCCATATCTAATCACCATTAATGTTTGAACATTTATGTGGTGGAATGACGGAGATTCTTCTATTGTATCATTCAATGTGAGGAAGTAACCAGTTGATGAATGGTTATGTGGTGCCAAGTGGCAAATTAATAATGTGGCGTTGAAAATCTTTTTGTTTGGCTTTGGTGAAATATCGATATTGTGTCAGTTGCACCTGAAGGTGTGTGTTATGTACAAAATCCCATCGTCTTCTAAACTGTGGTTGAGATGAAGTCGTGGTTCAAGAGATTTATATTCTAAAAATACAACCGCTGCTTTTTTGATTATTGCCTGCGAAAACACACAAAATTGCATCCTTGGTGGACATAAAGTATGACTTTTAAAATATTTTGTTATTTTTTGTTTCATGTTTCTCTTTTTTCTTGTTTTGGATATGTGCAGAGCTATATTTACGAGAACAACTCTGTTCATCCTAGTTTTTTCTGTTTTTCGGTTTGTTTAATTTGCCAGTTTTTTTAAAATATTGGTGTTCCTCTTCAACAAATACAGGTATGAATTAATTACCTGTGTTGAAAAGGAAATATATACCTGTGTAAATAATCTCAACACACCAGTATTAATTACTACTTATATTACAAATTTATAAATACTGGTAGCAAAATAATTTAACAAATTCATCAAATTTAAGATACACAATTTTAAAACGGAAAAACTGAATTATTTTAATTGGTTTTGTAGAACTCAACAAATTAAAGATTCACAACATAGAGGAGAATTGTCAATACAATGATTGCTAAGTTACCTTGTGATGACAGATTGATATTTGTTTTGGCACTGAAACGTCGTTAGTAAACTCTATATGCGAGTCGGAATTTTTCTTAACGGTGGGATGATAATCGATTTAATTTGGGTTGAAACGAGGAGTCCGATAAATGGGGCTAAGCAGGGTAAAGATATTCAATCCGGTTTTTCAAGATAATTGAATCTGACACATTTCTATCAGATTATCTGACAGATCTAAAGTTACACAGAACAAAATTAATTTCGTCAAAAATTGCCCCCTCTCGGGTTTGAACCCATAACCTCCTGATCATCACTCTAATGCTCTACCAACTGAGCTGGGCAAAAATCTGTTGGGCAGAAGATTTCCTAAGTGAGTTTTGTTCGTGCACCACTTCATATATTGAACTTTGTTCATTTCTAGAATCAATAGAGCATGACTTTATAATGAATGATTCACACAGACAACTGAATAGTGACTTAGCTCAGTTGGCAGAGCATTAGAGTGATGATCCAGAGGTTGTAGGTTCAAACTCTACTTTTGACAAAATTTATTTTGTTTTGTATAACTTCAGATCTGTCAGATAATCTGACAGAAATGCGTATGGTGGAAAACTACATTGAATCAATTGAGTTAAGCAAATATGTTACCTGTGTCCTGATTGCTAAACGACAAACTTTGATAGCTGGCTCGTTTAGTGTCAGCTTAGTGATTGATTTGGAGTTCCCGTAAGATTTTGGGATAGGGCACAGCTCCGGGATGCACTCATTGGTGGAAATTGGTTTAAAATAAAGATACCACGACATCGCAATATCATTACGTCATAGCAACTGGCCAGGCAATGCTGTGTTTTGCTTTTTTGGGTTTCTGAATTCAATGAACTGGTTTAGATCAGTCATGTGTAGATTGAGATCAGTCACGTGTAGATTGAAACGTCAGTTTATAGAATTTTTCCCCGTTGCATACCTCAGTTTCAAAATAAATAAGTATTATATAAAATATCCCTTCTTGTAAGAATCAATACAACATAGGGAGGTCTCAATTTGGACTCATTACTTCAATTTAATCCTTCAAAATACAAAATAAAATTAACTTTGAAATGAGCTACAGAAAAACCTTTCCGCCCAAAACCAAGGTGGGGATGATTAGAAAGGAAATGTTGAGCAGAATGAGAACTATTTTTTACCTAGATCTATTATTTAATAGAATTGACAAATTGAGGCTATTAAAGTTTCTCAAAGTGTCCCCACAACAAGATGGTTATAATCTTTTCTAAAGAAATTTTTGAGTACATAAGTCCTTTTTGTGGGACCACTGATAGCACTTTTTGCTGGCTCGTTACAGTCAGCATAGTGTTAAAGTCATTGGTGGTAATTTGTTTACAGAGAATGTTGCCATGACATCACAAGCCAGCAATTGCAAATGTTCAACAACATAACGTCATTTTGTGACTTTGGATGATGTCTGCTTGGGTTTCAACACCAGTGGATGCTCTTTTATACTTTTCATTTGCATATGATGGATTCCTCAGATTCACCTCTGTTGGTGTTGTTCGAGCCCAAGTAGTTACAGATCGTGTGTTTGAACCCACGACCAAACGTGCTGCGGCACAACGCTGGGAACCAATCGGACATTCTGTCTGGTCTACCAAACGCATAGTCTTCATGATCGTCAACTCTTTAATAATGGTTGTGACTTAAATCCAATAAATTATTTGATTTATGAATTTATTTGTTATTTATTTTGTTATTTTAAATTTTTTTGTGATTTTTAAACTGTTTTGTGATTTTGCAACGTGTCATTGATTCACCTGAGAATGACCCCTAACTGATTATGCAGAATCTACTGCTGGTGAGAATATACGCTCATAAATTTCTTCATTATATCATATAATATTATATCATAAAGTACTTTTGACTGATTACGTGCTCTGAAGTTTGAATTTTGACATTGACAACTTGTACATGAAGATAAAATGCTTTCAGGAAATTGGATTAAATCCGACCTGTTCAGCAACATTCAGCACAAATGAAGAAGTAGTGGATCTTGAAGGATTCAGGTCCACGTTGTCGCGATCATAGAAATGAGTTAGTCTACTTTGATGGATGTTTACAATTCTTCATAATTTAAATCAAAATGATGATCCTAACCTCACTTTCCGAGGTATACCTGTCATAATGGCAGTAAACTTCCTTTTTCCCATTTCCTCTCAGAAAGATATCAAATTTACTTTAATGGCTGACGAATCTTTCAAAGCACGGGTTATATTCAAAAGGAACTCATCGCTTATTGTATTGGTAGAAAACATCAAAATTAAGTATTTTTTGCTATCCATGTTTCAGTGGATTATAACACAATCAACGATTCTGGAAGGTATTTTACTTGTGGAGTCTGTAATTTGGAAAGTAGATCTATAGTAGCAAACCTGTAAAAACTCAACTTTAGGTCATGAATAATGGTTCTTTTACTAAATTTCATCCTCAATTCTACTTGTGTCATTATGAACCGAAATATAGACATTGGAATTGAATATCTTCTCTAAAAAGTACTGAATTTTGATCTTTTCTTCTGAGACAACAAGTCTTGAGTGACCCGGGCAAAAGTGCCTTGCTTGCGTGCTTTCTTGCCCATGTAATCATCAGTTTCATCTCAGGTGCAACACCTACTGACTGTACAGTCAGCATGGGAGCGAAGCCTCTTCGATCCACATACTTGCAGATCACATTTCTACAGCCTCGAACCCAGGACCGTGTTTGCCGCAGCACAGTGCCGTAAACAATTCGTCCACTCCGGCTCGGGATGAGACTCATCGTGATTTCTGGATCCGCACTGGATCTGATGTAATATTAATAATCCGGATGCAGGATACGTTCTTTGCTGCTGAATCCATGATCGATTCACTTTAATGGAGTTATCCCTTGAGTTTGTACATACTCACTGAGTTAGAACATTTTATTCGAAAAGTTAGTTACATCATAAAACCAAATCTTTCTGTTATTCGGCAGTAAAAATCGTGTTTTATAAAATCTGTTACATGTAGGTAAGTTTTGGCACATAGATCTACAGAAATGAGGTTTTACCAAAGGAAGTACACAATTGAGTTTCTACAGAATTTGTATATTTGTAGAATACTGTTTTCAGTCATTTTCATTTTCAAAGCTTCTGTGCTATTCAAAATATTCCACAATATGGATTTTTGCCACCAACGTACGTAGTGTGATTGGACGATAATGTTTTCATAGGCGTGAGTATGTCCAGGTACAAGTCAGACTTGTAAGGAAGTGGGAGGTACCCAGCCAGGTACAAGTCTTACTTGTACGGGGGTACCCAGCCAGTTATAAGTCGGAAAGGCTACCCAGCCAGATAAAAGTCAGGATATGGGGTACTCAGTCGGAGAGTACTCAGCTGAGGGGTACTAATCCAGGGGGAATCTTGTAGTAATATTCTCCATCAAAATTTCTTAAAAGTAGTGTTCTACAAATTTGATAGATTCTGTAGAATTCAATTGCAATTGTTTTGTGGTATCTTTAATGTGTAGGACATATTTGTTGAACCAATTTACAGGATATTACTCGATGGTAAGGCGAATGTTAGATGACTTGGGGTTTCTCAGATGACAATAAGCAAAGTAGAGAATACATTATCTAATTTTCAGGATTTTTAAGGACATCCTTTAGCAGTAAAGGGAATGCATTACACCAACTTCTCTTAAAAGTCTTTAACAGCGCACAGCTAATTCTCCTGCAGACTGATTGCACTCCATGCCAAAGGTCAGCTTGAGGCAAAACAACACCAGTAACATAAATTCTTTAAAAATTTGTTTAAATCTCAAGTTCACATCTCGTGGCCAAGTGTGAAGTCCTCCGAGGCATATTTTTTTATAATTGCTTGTTTTAAAAATGTAGACAAATTTCATTGCAGGGTTCAGATTGATAATGTGAGGAAATATGATCGTTGAAAGAGTAGTTCTATTTTTTGCTTTGGGTTACATAGCAGTCGATTGTGGTACGTATTGTTTTTGCACTGCGTCTTTGCTGATTATATGTTTTGCAATTGAATTTGTTGAAAGGAAGACTTAGTCTTGGATAATCCAAATGCAAAGGCCTGTTCACATGTAACGTTTTGCTCCCTTCAATGTTCAAGTTCAACAAGCTATCTATGGTGATGAAAACGCATCATTAAAAGACTGACATCAACCCAAACGAAAACGCGAGGTGTGAACAACACCTTAGTTACTATTGTTTTACAGGCCAGCGCTCGGAATATTTTCTGCTGCACAGAAACAGACGTTTGACAATAAATGTTACCGTATCCTTGGTGACATATTCACCAGCAGCTTGCATCGTCCAGTGCCTAATAACAGACGGTTGCTTAGCAATCAACATGTTAGCTAATAACAACCGTTGTGAGTTGACATCAGGAATTATCAACATTGACGGATTGGTTGAAGACAACTCTTCTGATATCTATGTCCTTGGTTGGTATCCATGGTTACCAAAACTAGTTGTAGAATCTGTCATTATTTTTCAGGCAAATTAGCAAAGAAAACTAATTAGTTTGATCCTAAATGAAACTTGTTCCATTGATTATATATTGAAGTATAGTGATGTATTCCCACTTTTATTTATTTAGACAAATGCGCTCAAAACCCTGGATTTTGTCTAAATGGAATGACTTGTGAGCCTGTGTGGGGGTCCGCTAGATGTCACTGCCCTGACGGTTTCTATGGTGAAACATGTGGTAATTGGTGTCTTGACATAAGTGTTCATCAGTTCTAATGTAGAATATTTAAAAAAGCCACAGTTTCTTCAGATTTCTATGTTTCTCATTACAATGCAAAACGGTGTCCATCTGTTCAGATGGTAAGGAAGAATTCTCTTCTGTGACGGATTTCTATTTCCAGCCCCGTAGAAAGCTGAGACAGTAACACACATAACATTTAAAAACTAAACACCTCTTATTGAAATAAATGGAACCACTCCAAAATGGGTTGCAACCCCATTCTCAAGTAACCCCATAGAGTATTGATAATTTTATTGCAGTATTTACGCTGCATTAATGCTGACGCTTAGTTTAAATAAGTCCTTAATTCCCATTTATTGCAGATTACCAGTTTAAGATGTATTCCGGTCAAAATTGCTTCCCTGGCAGCGAAGTAGGACTGATTCCCCAGGAGCCCGAAACTGACCACGAGTCCTGCAAAGTGAAGTGCGCATCCCAGCCAGACTGTGGGGGATTCCTCATCTACTGGAACAAATGTAATCTGAAGCCTCTGACATGTGAAACACATATGTATTCAGGTTGTTGTAAGACATACATAAAAGTTCAGCCATGAACATAAAACATATCACTTCTAAGCAGCCAGTGTTGCAAAAAACCTGGTTATTGTATTCAGATTTGGGAAGACTTCACAACAATCTTGTTTTCCCTATTTTATATAAAGTTAGATTTTATACAAGATTCGGACTTGAATCATTTACAGAACCAGTCAACCATGACTGAAGACTCTTGATATAATCTTTTTTTCTGTCTTCTACTCAGTGGTATCTTTGATGATGGCTTACTGACGATCAATAGGCTTAAGTCCGAACCCCACTGATTGTTTTACATTTAAAAATTTGGTTTCTAATTCAAAATAGGAGGAACTGCATTTTGTAAATAAATAAAGAATTCTTGTTGGAAGATATTCCACACACATGAAAGGTATTTCATACTGTTTTGCAGATGTTAAATTGTTATCAACTTTCCATTGGCAGATCTAAGAGGGGCGCCAGGGACGTCCGCCTCCGAGGTAAATGTGTCAGTTATTTTTGTATGCTTTAAATTCTAGTTTTTGATTGGCTGCTACTTTAATACATATATTTGGGATAATGATTAACATAGTGTGGTCAAAACAGCAGAGCAACCCACAGAGAATGAAGCTTTTCCATTTTCCATTTTACAATTTTAATTTTGTCAATTTGGTAAATTATTTTGCTACCAGTATTTGTACATATGAAATACAAGTTGTGATTAGTATTGGTGTATTGAAATTTTGTGTACAGGTATTTATTTCCAAATTGACACAGGTACGTAATTTATATTTGTATTTGTTAAAAATAGGACCCATATTTAAAATTATTTGACAAATTTATCGAAACATAAATGGGAAAACTGAAATGATGATTATTTTGAGACAAAAGACAAACATGTAAAAAAGTAGGCTCCGTTTCTTTCATGTGACGTTGTGCTTTTAACAGAGCCTGTTGAAGATGTTCAGTACCTGAAGAGTGTTTACTGTTTGTCCAGTGTTGTACTGTAACTGAAATTCCACTAACCAACTACTTTGTGTGTTGTACCTGGAAAGTTTTAACTGAGTGTTTTTGGATTTTTTTTTTGGAGTTGTGTTGTGCCTGAACAGCAGAACTGATTATCTGTGTTAGCATCTGAAGTGGTAATAAATCTGATCAGCCGGGGAAATTACTTTTTTTTTATAATAGCTGGTATTGAATGTTAAAAGAAACTGTACCACTACCATCTGTAATTAATAGCGTCATTATAATGTTCCAGACATAAAGTATAACTTTTAAAATATTTGACCAAAACTCTTCATTTTACGCCTTCTTTTTTCTTTTTTGGAATGTACGAGAATAAGTCTGCTCATTATTTTAATTGGTTCTGTAGAACTGGTAACAATTAAAGATTCAACAACTTAGATGTATTTAAATAGATAACAAGATATGAATTGGCAATACAACCCGCATTAATTCACCTAATGATGATAAATAGATATTTGTTTTGGCACTGAAATCTCATTACTTTGTGTAACGCTGTAGAATGACAGTCGGAATTTTTCTTAGTGGTGAGATGATCATCGATTTAATTTAGGTTGAAACGGGTAGTCCGATAAATGAGGCGCAAGTATTTCTCATACAAATATAAAATCTGAATTTAATATTGATTGATAAGAAGACCTACTTTAGAATGCAGTCATTGGTGAAAATTTGTTAAAACAAGAAAGTCCTTCTGCGTGAACGCAAGAGACATACCATCTGCCGCGTAGCTAGTACCCCAGACAACACCCCATCCTGACCTGGCTGGGACCCCGCCCCTCCTGACATGGCTGGGTGGGGTATCCGGGGTGCCTGCCTCCCCCTCATCCTGACTAGGCCTCAACATTGACAACTGAAAATGAGAACACAGCAGATAATTGTACACTCCACACACAATGTGAATGACGCTCGTCCATCCCCCCTCCCCTGTGGACAGACGGACACCTGTGAAAACAGTACCTTCATGTTGTATTACGTATGCAGGCGGTAACAAAATATCACAATAATATTTCGTCCCAACAACTAGTGCGAGGTCTATGTCTGGTTGGACGGTGGTCTCAGATAGCGGCTGAGATTAAATGCACTTCTGGCAGTACACCTCTATTACTGGTGATCTCTCGATGGCCTCATTTTTCTATGGATCTTACATCTGTTCTTATAAGAAAGAGTTGATTCCAGTTCAACTTTCCATTGTTGAGTATGTAAATGGTCTAATAGACTGGATGTACTGCTATCAGAATTTACGCATTCATCATTGAAACCCTGTACTGTACATGGCTTTAAGTGCCGAAACAGCCTGAATCATGATTGGCTGTGATGACTTGTCACGATCATTGATTGCTTGGATGGTGGACAACATACACAGGTTTTGGTATCGTGCACTTGCTAGCCTGTTGCGTACTTTTTCTTCTCAATTCAATACATCAAATAAGGCCATTATTTGGTTGTAAACGAAAGTTGGTGGAATCTCTACACTGTTCTCCCCATTGCATCCCTCAGTTTCAAAAATTAATAAGCGTTACTCACAAATCCCATCTCGAAGGAATCAATACAACATAGAAAGCTCTCAATCTAGAACCCTTACTTCAATTTTATCCTTCAAAATGCAAAAGAATATTAAATCTGAAATAAGCTATAGAAAAACTTTCCGCCCAAAACCAAGATGTAGATGTTGATTGCAAAGGAAGTGTTAAATAGAATGAGAATGAGAATTGTTTTTTCCCCTACAGTTGAGGAAATCAGCCCACAGATGCAATGTTACTTTTGGAATCAAGTTTTCAGTGCATATGTGTGACCACTGGCAGCATTGGGCTGTCATGCCTGAACGAGCTCCATTGCAATTGCATTGATTGTACTTACAGATAATATGGTAGATGGCCTTCTTTTTCAATGTTCATAACGGTCATTTACGATTCCTTTCATTTCCCTTTTGTATTATTTCAGACAAATTTGGCACATTTTTTCAATTTTTTTTTTTGTGATTTTGGATTTTTTTCTTGACACACCTGAAAATGACGACTCATAGTGTAGCCATGCCCAAGAATCTACCTATTGATGCTGGTGGGAATCCAGGCCAAAAAATTTCTTCATTATGTTATAAAGTACTTTTCACTGATTACGTGCTCTGGGTGACGAATTTTTGTCATTGAGAGCTTCTACGGTCAGGAAATTGAATTAAATCCGACCTGTCCAGCAACATTCGATATAAATAAAGAAGTGGCGGATCTTGAAGGGCTGAGACTGACATTGTTAGGATCATAGAAATTAGTTAGTTGACTTTCATCGATGTGCGAGGTCTATTTGGTCCACAGTTAAGCGGCAGAGGCCTCAGTTACGCCTGGGACAATGCAACACTGCAGGTAGTTCTTTTAACCTCTGTGTAGCTATTTTTCGAGGTATACATGTCCTAATGGCAACAAACCTCCCACATGTCCAATTTTCTCACAGTAATAAATAGACATCTGAATTAATCTACAGTTTCATCTGACAGAATTCTGTGTCCATAAGTTTCATTAAAATAGCTGAGTCATGATTGTTTAACAGACGTTTATGGTTTTAAATGTGCATTCTCACCCCTACATGGTAGAAAATGACTGACGAATCTGTCCTGGATTTAGTCTCTCAAGTCTCAAGTTTGCGTGCTTTCTTTCCTGTGTGATCCTCATATCCATCTCTGGTGTGACACCTGCTGAATGTACAGTGCTTTAAACCATTCACCGGGAAAAAAAATGGGTATGATTTCTGGATCCACACAGGATCTGATGTAATATTAACAAACCAGACACGGGATACATTCTTTGCGACTGAATCCATGATCGATTCACTTTAAGAGAGTTATCCTTTTTCAATATGTTCACTGAGTTAGAAAATCCGTGAATTTGGTCACATCGCAAAGTTGACTCTGTGATATTCAGCGGTAAAAACTGTACTTTAAAAATCTATTACATGCACGTAAGTAAATGGTAATGGCACCTAGATCTACAGAAATGAAGTTTATACCAAAAGAAATAGACACTTGAGTTTTGCCTATTCAAATTCTACAGAATCTGTTTATTTGTAGAACACTGTTTTCAGTCATGTTCTTTTTCAATGTTACTACATATGATATTCTAAAAATTGATTTTAGTAATGTTCGTTAGGAAAAACTTATAAAAGTAGTTTTCTACAAATTTGATAGATTCTGTAGAATTCAATTGCAAAAATACTCGATTATGTTTTTTTGTGTATTTAATGCTTTTTTCTGAAATTGAGGACACAAGTCCTTTTTCAGGGGCTATTGATGCCCTAGTGACATCTGCACTGGGTTTCGTAGGGTGGTTTTAGTACAGGATGGTGGGGTGAAAAATGAGCTGAGATGAGTTCTCAACTGACAATCATTAAGGCAGGAGCTACATTCGTTTTTTTACATTGTTACCAGATCTGGCATGTTTGTGTTTAAGTTAAAGTTATTTTTCTTGCATATGTCAGTTCTTTCCATGCATATTATTAATCAGAAGTTTGCGTAGTATATTCAACCAAATTTATCTGTAACTCTAACAACTTTAACATTGGAAAAATAAGGAAAGAAGTAATTGCCAGATCTGTCAACTTTGTGTTAATTTTGGAAAAACTTGATTAGATCAATTTAAGATCAAGATTTTTTGAGGGTTATCCTTCGATCAGTCAATTACATATATGCACATAGAGCTTCCCATAAAAACCTTCAACAGCGTACAGCTGATTCCCCGGCAGACTGACTGCACTACATGCCAAACGTCAGTTTTGGGTAAAATAAAAGTAACAGATAAATTCTATAGAAAATCAAGTTAAACCTCGTGGCCATGTATTCTTCCAAGACATCACATTTTTACAATTGCTTGCTTTTTTACAAGTGCACAAATTTTATTTCAAAGTTTAGACAGGAAATGTGAGGAAAAATGATCGTTGAAAGAGCACTTTTTGTTTTTGCTTTGGTTTACATAGCAGTCGATTGTGGTATGTATTCCCCTGCCCCCAGTCTTTGCCGACTATATATTCTACAAATGTATTTGTTGAAAGGCAGAATTAGACTTGGACAATATAGTTGTTTCAAATACTATGGTCTGTTCACACGTAGCGTTTTGCTTCCTTCAAGGTTCAAGTTCAAAGAAAACGAATCATTTTAACGCAAAAAAGACTGACGCAAACCCAAACAGAAATGTGAAGTGTGAACAACACCTTAGCATCCCAAATGAAGTGAAATAGTTATTCGAGTTTTTGCAGAGGGTTTGTGAAAAACTCTAGTGTCAGATCTACACATTAACCTAAAATATCCATCTCAAAGAGCTTTTCAAATTGACATTTAATCATTTTTAGCTGACTTGTCAAGGGTCAGGTTAGGCATTGGCTGAGGACTCAGATAGATTTAGAGAAAAGGGACAAAAGTGTTGGCACTTTAGAGGGTCTAACAGATTAATTAGTTGGAATTGAATTTTTTCGTTTGATACTGGTTGTGAAACTATCAGGTTTTTCACGAAAGGTGTTTCTGACAGATCTCTTCACAGGGAAAAGCAAAAAAAAATTCGTCAAAATTTGGCCCCAGTTGGGATTGAACCCAGGACTTCTGGATCATCACTCTAATGCTCTACTTACTGTGCTAGCCTGGTATGTGTTGGCCAGAAGATTTCTGAAGTGAACTTTGTTTCATGCACAACTTCACATTATGGACTTTGGTCATTTCTAGATTCATTAGAGCATGACTTCATAAAAGCCACAGAGATTCAGGCTGGCAAATGAATGTTGACTCAACTCAGTTGGTAGAGCATTGGCATGATGATCCGGAGGTCATGAATTCAATCCCGACAATCCTGACTGGGGGCAATTTTTCACGATTTTTTTGCTCCTCCCTGTGTAAAGATCTGTCAGATAATCTGACAGAAACCCGTATCATGAAAAAGCTAGTATGCTGCAGTGGTAGCTACAAAAGGTGGATTGCAATGGAGGTTCTAATAATGATTTGCAATGTTGGCAAAATTGACGTATCTCCTGAACAAGTAGCACTTCTTCAGAAACATCAATTTATGACTCTAGCATCTCGAGTTTTCCCGTATCACAAAAAATTGGCAATATTGTCAACTTTGTATTGGATTTAAGTGTATTTAAATTCAACATTAAATTATTTACAGTGGCTAATTTACTAGAATTTAGTTACATATTCTATATTTATATAT